>CAUJRU010001334.1:0-165032 GCA_963277665.1 Viscum album | reverse complement strand
AATTTGATAGAATGCTTTATTGGGGCTTATGATTCAAATGATTACTAAGGTGGCAAGGGATTTTAGTCTCATGTTTTACTTCTGTGTCACACGACACATATTTACCATGTATATTTGTATTATGTTGTATATAATTACCATTAATGTATTTTATGATGAATCTAATCAAAATTATTATGATTTAATAATCCATTTCAGGATCACTCTTTCATGTCTTATACGGTTCAAATGTTTTCAAAGTGGTAAGTGTGTCTTGTTTCACTTTTCCTTATTTAAGAGGTATGTTATTTAAGCTAATATATTATTTTATGTAGATTATATACATTACATTTTACATTTAATATCCTGAATTGCATTATACTCATGATATTTTTTTTCATTTTATGATATTCCATGGGGCTTACATTTCAAAGTTACTAAGATTTTAAAAGTTTTTGTTATAATCTCATCATTTATCGTGATTTTTTATGATTATTTTTCCAATGATGACATATTTTTCTCCACGTCAAAACAAAATAATTAATGTTCTTTGTACAGAGCAATGACAGCTGATCAGAAATGCACGGTGGGGAGCTTGGTGATCAATGACGTAGAATATGGGGCAGTGTAGTTCTAGTGGGTTGGGCATACATGTCATGTAATGGGCATGGTATGCCTTTGGGCCTTTAGGTCATGTATTGCGGGTCAGTCTAGACTTGTGCCTTAGGCCTACGGGTCATGTAAGGGTTCCCTTTCAACCATTAAAAGGTGTATTATCCATAATAAAATAAAAATAAGGCCTTTGGACCATTCAAAATATATAAACAATATTTTGAATTAATGTTTTTAAGAAAATTGAAAGTAATTCTTTTTTTGGTTGAAAACAATTTTTCATCCAAAAACATGTTTTCTAAAAATGTTTTTTTATCATTTTATAAAATGACTTTTTAATGAAATTTGTACCCATATTATAATTTTTTAAAAATTATTTTAAATGAATATTGTCATCATTTTCTAAAACATACTTTTTGGGTTTTTCAAAAAATGTGAAAAGTTCCATTATATTTAACATGCATGTTATTAATATTATTTCCAAATCTCATGTTTTTTAAATATTTTCAATCATCCCTTATAATTTTTCTTAAAAAAATTCAAAGAAAATGTTTTCTTTAATATTTTGGATAATTTTATACATAAAATAATTTAATACACTATAAAAAATTATTATGAAAAATTTTTAAACAGATTTTTTTCAAAGTGGAAATTATATTTTTTCCCGAGGAAATGATTTAAATGATTTTTAATTTTTTCATCATATTTTTTTTAATGTTATATTAAAACAAAAGGACTTTCAATTTTCATTATTTTTTAAAACATTTTTCCATGAAAATGTATCTTCATCAATTAATGGTCCATGTTATCTTTCAAAATTATCTTATGTCTAAGATGAAATCATTTGATTCTAACTATTATTTAACAAGTATATGATCCAAGGATTCCATTAATATTCTTCATCTGAGTGGTTTATGTTTGTGATAACTATATTTTTTCAAATCCTTTTTATCATCCTTGAGTTATTCCATGATAAAATGATTGTGAAATCCACATTTTTCACTAGTAATAGTTTTGTGAAATGATTAAATGATTATGAAACCAATTTATTTCCAAAATGTCTTAATATGATGAAATTTCATTGAATAACATTTCATTTCGTGGGTTATTATATGATGAATATTTTTTGATATTTCAGAAAACATATGTATGGTTTTTATTATGATATTTGTGGGACCTATATAAATAACCAATGCAATGGGTAATGACTTATATCTCATGAGGTAGACAATACTATTATTGAGGTTCATCCCTATTCTATAAAATACATTGTTTAATATGATAATCATGGGACTGAAACTCAATTACTATAATGGTTTGATTAGTGAACTAGATCCACTATGATAACCGTAAAAGTGATCCTTGATTATTATGGAAATGATTTTCTATTTTTATGTGTATTCCATAATTCTTTGTCTTATACCGATGTTTGGTTCTAATGGATTTTTTTTTGATTTCATTATGATTCATGTTTTATGAACAACAAATCATTATTTAATGACTTTAGATTGTGAACATTGATATCCATGGTATGGTTTTCATATGTTATTATCAGGTTCTCATACCCTTATATTCATGTTATTCTTTTAGATCTTCATTGTTTACCTATACTTAGAATTTATTCTCACGCTTTATTACCCCGAGTTATGAAGAATGATTATATATAGGGTATGTTTGTGATGATTACTAAAAATGAAGATATTTATCAGTGTCATTGAAGATCATTCGTCGAGTTAAAATATTGTGTAACTAGTCTCTAAAGACACTAATCAATTATGATCATTAAGTGTATATTTTTATAATTTATTGAGTATTAATCTAGACAGATGTAATATCCTTCTATTAAATTATTGAGAAACTATATAAATTTTTGAAGAGGATTACATTAATTAATAATATTTTATGTTAGAGAATGGGGATAGTTTTTACACATTGAATAGTTTTATTTTTATCTTCATGAGTTACAATGAATTATCATAACTATATAGGTTTATATAATTCTTACAGAGATAGTGTAAGTGAATTATAATATAATGAGAATATAAATGAATTGGTCCCCCAAAATTTAGTCTTGTGTAGAAATTTTAGACTGAAGTATGATGTTTAATATGTATATAAAATTGGATTTTTTAAAATAAGACATCAAATTTTCATTTTCATTATCTAGGCTTAGAAAAAATATCATAACCCTAATAAAATGTCTAATATTTTAAAATTTATACACTCTCAAACACCCTTAAAAAATTTCCTTATCTTCCAGACATGCATCTCATATTGCATAGAATTCAAGGCGGGGAATATTTCTTATAAAAAGTATCTTGTATATTCGACTTCCTTATCAATTTAAGTGGAATACAAGTTCCCCAATACTGTTAAATGGTTAATGAATAACTTTCATGAGATGAGTGATTGTGGTTGAAGTGATTTATGGAAGGTAGTATTTTTACTTTTCTTATGTGCTTATTTTGTTTATGACATTTCATGTTTACTAAAACAATGTAAATGTTTTTCTTAGACTAGGAATTTTTTTTTATGATCATTATTATTGGATATTTTTCATCACATTTTATTAACATTTTATTTCAATCCATAGTCATAGTGAATAACTTTGGTAGTCACTTTCGTTACTCGGGTTAGTGGGTTAGTTTTTCCATGGGATCATTGATTTTTTGGTTTTTTAACTCATTATGATTTTTTATCATGGATATTTGTTAAAAAAAATTCAATTAGAATAATATTTTAAATATTTTTTCAAACAAGTATTATTTCGTCAAGAAATATAATATTTACTATTATTTACTATTCATTGAGATTAACATCTTATAATCAATTAAAATCATATTTTTTGGAATTTTCCTAGTTGGAATCATCCCAAATCCCTCATTGAAAATCACGTTTACCCATTAATTATTGATTAATACCAAAAAATATACCCAAAGGAAATTAGAAATATGATAATTTATTTCATAATATAATAATTTAATCCCCTCTTCTCTAACAACTTTTTCAATGTTTATATTGAGCCTTCAATTTATTATCTCACTCTTTTTTCTACAAATTTAGTGGGAATCCAATGAATAAATAAATAAGGATTAATTTATTTAATATTTATATTAATATATGTTTTGTGTCTTGAATTATCTCAATACATATAAAAAACTATCTCCTTGAAACTTTTCTTGTTTAGAAGGGAATATTAAAGGGTGCATATCCCATATCTGAAAAATGAGTATTTTCGATTAAAAGGTAACGTTTTGACATTGTAATAATTGTTTTTTTAATCGAATGAACACTCTTCAGAAAATATGGATTGATATAATCAATATGAGACATATAGAATTATTTAATGTTTTTAAATTCCTCTTACTCTCTAATAGCAATGATTGAAACTCATTCAAATTGATAATTTATATAAGATTCAAAATATAATTCCAAGTAAACATAATGATGATCTCCAATAAACTATCTCTTGATACTATATATGGGATCATACTCTATAACATCAACTTAAAAAATATTCATTATGTGTGGGTTATTTAATTGTTTAAAGGATGTTGAATTCTTATATTCCATCATCAACAATGAAAATCAACTTCCCCTGGAAACATCAATGATATCTTTATAATAGATTAAAATGTTCAACCTAAAATTAAAGTCCTTACATTATCATACATAATGTCCTCAACTAATTATTTGGAGTAAAAAACGACATTCCAAATCTCACTAGTAATTCATCAACTCATCTCATTTATTGAGTTGGTGAATAATCATCCGGCTAAAATAAAATTATTGTTGCATTAAATTCCCCAATTTCAAATTATTGAAGTAATGATAATGTAAAAATATTAATTATCCATATATTATTTTTTTATATCTACTTCCCAAAATTTAAAATAGAATGAAAAATATATTAGGATATGTAAGTTTAAGTGATATTATATTTTAAAATTTAGTGGTGCACTCATCTATAGTGTATAGTTTGGAAAAAAATTCAAACTTTTCTTATCTATGATTAGTCTATTAAAAATTATCTTTTAAAAGAATTAGATCCAAATATTCTATGAATGGATTATTTATTTTCTTTCTTTTAATCATGCCACAAAATTTGATAAATTATTCCTCACTATTCCATGATTTATATACTTTTTTACGATGGGGTTAGAAAAAAATTTCATTAACATGTATTTTTTTCTCAACTCCACCAAAAATTTCATCCTCTAATTATTATATTATTATATTAATTATTTTATTATCTTCTATTTACTATAGAAATAAAATTTAACTCAGTGTTTTTATATTCCATTAATTAAATTTCAATATTTTACACACTCTCATTACAATATTCTTCCCAAAGTTTAGTTTTATTATTAAAATGTTCATCCAAATAAGTTTTTCGAGTTTTCAAACCACTATTGGTTATGATAACCATGAAATTCACCTTATAATTACTCTAAATTGTGCTAAAAATGTTACCTTTTTCCATTTTATTAGTTTTTATAAAATCAATTATAACAATAACTATATATTCTTAATTTTTTAGTGTTGAAATTCAATTTTGGGGATGAGTATCTTAACCAGATCATCCAAATTCCATTTATAATTGGATGTGATATCTCTAAATTTGAAATTTTCGACATGGTTAATATTAATTCTCATGTGCATTAGGTTATTTAATTATCAATTTATCTTTCAATTAAATAATATGATTTATCATAAAATCAATATAATAATTATTAGAAAAACGAATAATTTTTTGTAACATTTATTCCTAAAAATAAAATAATCTCTAATTATTTATATTTGTACTTTCATATAAAAATTTACACTAAAATAATTAGTGTCACCATTTATTTAATATTATATGATGTAATACTTGTTGTTTTTTTATTATTTGGAAAATATACTTGATTAGAATTTTTGTTTTAATTCTGAGACTTTTATTCAAGAATTTATTTTAAAATGTTTTCTAGTTGTGCACCACTGCCCCATCCTGACTTATTTCAACCTCATTTTTAATACACATATTTTCAAATTTTATTATTAGAGAAAATATTAAGTAGGTATTTCATAATTTTTTTTATTTATTCATCAACTTCATAAACATAATTATCATTATTATCTTGGATAAAAATCAATCAATAATGGTTCATGCCCTCATTGGAATATTTTATTAAAAAACATGAATGTAATTGATGATATGGAAGCTCCATTTATAAATAACCCATGTTATTATTGGAGGTTGAAATTATTATCAAATATTTATTAAGATGAATAATCAATGAGTTCTAATTTGAAAATTTAAGATCTATTCTTAATTTTCAAAACATGTGCCCAATTATATTAAGAAATTATTTTTTTACACAATTTGAATTGATGCTTCTTAGAGGTGAAAGAAAGAGTATATGATGACCATGAAAAATATATATCTTTATTCATAAGTATTTTTATATTATTTTGAGAAATATTTGAGTATTTGTTCATAGTATTTTTATATTGAGAATATTTTTGTAATTATTTTCTCAAAACTATCTTTCACACCTGCAAGATAAGGCATTAAGGTGCACCACTGAGTAGGTGGGAACTATAATCAGCCACATGATGATCCTCCTAGAATGTATTATCTATGGACATGCATGTTGTTCCTAAATTGAGGTTCATGGGGAGTAGTAGTGATCCACCATGTAGGGTGGAATGGTGAAGGATGGAACAACTGACAGAAGGTGGTGCTAGGGAGTAGTATGAGTGGACAATAACTGATTCTGGTTAGTCATTGAAGCTCCTTGTGTTATAAGTTACTATGGAACATAATTTTATTTCTATGTGGGACTCACAAATATTTTTCATTGTTCTACCATCATTTAATATATTTAAATAAGGTGTAATAATCTATCAGATTAACTAGGATATTTCATTCTCAAGCAATCATCATCTTCTTCCTTTAACTATTGGGAGATTCTTTCATCAGTTCTTCTCCATGATTCACCTCGGTCTGATCAAGGTGAAGCTTCCATGTAAATTTTATCATCGTGGTGAATCAAAAACGATCGCGTAATCATTGAATACTCAATTAATTTTTAAATCAATATCAAATCCTGGAAAAACAAAAATGATCTAGTTTTTTTTATAGTGGCACTGGTTTCTCATGGAGTGTAACCCTAAGACACTAGCACATGAGTTATTGGAAAATATGGCTCCTTATGTTTCTCGAAAGCATTGAGTTGGTGAAATATTGTCTATAAATTTAATCCGAGTGGTTCATAGGATGATATGTTTTATCACACATCCAAGAATAGTTCGTAAGTGAGAAGTAGAGAAAACAATGTTATTTGAATTTTCACAAGAGTTCCATGTGTTCATCCAGAGAATCAACATTAATGATCTTATTCTGTAAAATTGATATTCCATCAACCATTTTGTGAATGTGAGGGAATAACTCACATAAAAGTTTACACAATGAAGAATCCCTAAAATGTATATTTTGAGTATGATAATATAATGAGAATATTGTATGAAATGATAATACATTATGAAAGAGTTTCACATTAATGACTCTATTTTGAGTTAAGAATTAGTTGTTCTCTTGTAAAGATGGAGTTATGAGAATTACAATGGTGTGACAAGTAAAACATTTGTAATGAAATATGAATATTTGAACTATACTTCTCAATAAAATAGTGAAGTGGAGATCGATATGAAATAGTATATTTCGAATGATGTGCATGATATATAAAATATGCATTCATGAAAATAATATTCATATATTGTATAATATTTTTAATGTGATCTATTTTGTAAAGAATTGTGACTATTCATGGGAACCAAACCCCTTTTATCTAAATAAAATATATGTTGTCTGTTTATTTGTATGCACATGAAATAATATATACTCAAAAAGAGACTATAATGAAATATATTATATACGTGCATGATGTTTTAACATTATCACACTTGTAAAGTATTTTTAATGAATTGGGTTTATTGATTTGAGACTTATGGTGGGATAAAATTTCAATTATTATTTGTGAAAACATTTAAATTCGATTTTTTCAGTGTCAAATGATTTCAGGTCCCCAGCAAATGAGAGAATTTCCTGAGTAGTGTTTTACAGAGCCAGATGACTGTCTACAGGTGGTCAATATTACTAAGCAGGGACAATATAAGTGAGAGAGTTATTGAATTATGCATAATCTCATTTGATATAGAATGATTGTGTGTAAGATAAAGATATCATACTATTAGTGGATCATATTTTCTGTGAGCCAGGGTATTAGAATTCCTCAATTGCACATTGAAGTAGAGGAATCCTCCAGGTGATCTCTGGAGAAGGCCAGTGGGATATTAGTAACACTATGTGTTTAAAAATAGAGATCCTTCGGTGCCACTCAGATGTCTCTACTGTAGGTGGGATCCTGTAAACTCTTGTGTGACAAAAGATTAGAACATTGTAGGAATCAATTTTTTTGGTAATGGGACTTTCCTAGGTTTTAACTACCAGATATAATGAACAGTCAATAATCAGGTAGTATAACTAGTTTCAATAAAATCTTGGATCATAGTACCCAGCCCTGTGAAAATATTGTGTTCTATGTTTTATTCTAATTCTTCAATTCTTATAGGATCCTTTCACTCTAATTTGTAAAAAGGGATTGAATGGGGTAAAATAACATAAAATATTTGTATAAACAAATTTCATACCTCACCCACACCCCCTATTAGTGTGACTGCCTGATCCATTGAACACTTCACTTTTCAAGTCTCTTAACTAATCCCAAGGCTCATATAAAATTTCCCCATAATTATTAATTTAACTAGGGTTTCAATTTTTAACACATAATTCAACATTTTTAGATAATACTTCATTAAAAATCATTATAAGTCTATTTATAAGATTTATGAAATTTCTCGTATAATTATGGAAACTAGTTTAGGAAAAAAATTAGGTAATATAAAAAATAATCATTATCTTATCCTCAATCAAACCATATATTTAAATTTTTTTATATAACTAAATAAATACATAATTAATGAAAAAAAACTTCAATATTGAGATTACTTGAGTTTATAATTCATATAACTTTGACACTACCAAACAAATGTTTTATTTATTTTAATGAAAGGAAGATACAATTCCCAAAAAAATCATTACTAAATATTTACATTCCCAAAAATTATGTTCCTTAATATATTCTTGGTTAATAAGTACGATACCACTAATATTTTCAATAAAAACATTTTTTATCAATTAATTGAAAAAAAATAATCCTTAATATTGGGAAGAATAAGGTTTCCAAGCTAGTATCAGATGAATTACTATAGTGTCTACAAATGTAATGAAACAATTTTGGATTCAGTAGCACACAAAATCAATTCCAATGGATCTTATAAAGAATAAATTCAATATTTCCAATATAAAAAATTCATTTCAATGAAATATTCATAATCATACATAGTAGAATATTTGATATTTTAAAAGAAAAATTAAACATTTTCTTACATGAAAATGGTGAATTTTTTGGATAAGTTTTCATTTGTCACAATTCTAAAAATATTTTTAATAACTATAATTGTATAATATCTAGTATAATAGAAAATGATTAGGATATAAGGCAAGTAATTATATTCTCAGTGTTTAGAAAATTATCAACAAAAAATCTCACGTCGACTATTTAAATAAGTACTATAGAATGATTTAAATTTGGAAAGTGAAAATTGGGAATAATTAAATGTAAATAAAATGAAAACCAGGAACCAATACAAAAACCAATCTTGAGTTAGTAATTGAACATACGATGACTCAAGTGAATGATATTGGGAAATGTATTTATCTTGAACTATTAAAATGTGTTTCCTTCATGTGCTTTTATTAATGATTTAAGAATATATAAAAAATATTATTAACTACCTTTATTGATAAAATCTAGCTATTTATTGAGATAATCCTTCTCTATAGAGGGTAATAGAATAAAAACCAGAATGAGAAAATAATGATGAAATAGTAACAATTAAAATCAAAACAGATTTAAAATTTAAAATATTTTATTCTATAGGTGACCAAAATATCATGTTTTAGTTTGTTTCGAATGATATAATTATATCTATAATTTTATAATTGATTATAAATAATCTTAGCATTTTGGTACATTGAATATTTTGAAAATAAATTTTGTTATAAAATTAGATTTATAGGAGTAAAAACATGATAAAATAAATAGAAATTGATAAAATTATAAAGATACCACAACCCTCAAACAACCTTAAATATAATTATCTATAAACCACTATAATGTCAATAATAACATGGGATAAAGAATTTCATGATCAGTAATGAAAGATGTCCCCTATACGATTTCTTCCTCCCCATCTTGTTTATTATTATATCCTCAAGAATACACATTCATCTATCTTTTCAAACCCCTTTTATGAACATCAATGGCGTATTCTATAACTATTATTTAGAATCTCTTGGTTTTCTACCATATAGAATCTGAATGTTCTAGAAAAAAAAATTTCCCCTCCACTTAACTATAATAATCAAATCCTCAAATTCTATTTTAATTAAATTTAATCACATAAATATTATAAAAATGTGTCAAGATGAAAGAGTACCTATTCATTCCAAACAAACCATAATTTATTAGATAAATATTGTACATAAATTCTTATACTATGATGTTTCCCTCTTGTGTGACATGTGAAGTTGAAGGGAATATCCATAGTTCAGATTCAACATATGAATACCTTAGATTTATCTTCAATATTAAACATATAAATAAATTATAAAATAAAAAATTCTTTTTTACCAAGTCGTATGATATGATAGTTGATATATAGTATTTAATTCTACAGTTCCATTATAGGAAGATATCATAATTGTTATGTGATCACATAATTATTAGTAAACTATATCACATTATATAACTAAACTAGTCATTTCCATTAAAACTTATTTCACTATCCACTCAAACTAATCATATCCACTAGTAAAACATAACCTAATTAATGATATAAACTTTCTATATATTCACATATATTTTTAATATTTGATTACTATAATCAAATGTAGTGATACACAATTGTTTTATATTTCGGGTGGTGAAATTAACATATCATAATAGAAATATAAAGTTAGTTTATTTATATAGGGTATTGTAACCACTGATATACCATGGGTTCTATTTCATATCATTCTAAAATAAATATGTTGTAATATCATTACCCTAATAATAGTGAATAATGTACATTGTATTAGATTATATGGTCAACCATACCAATGATATCCTATAATACATTAATCATATAGGTTACTAAACAAAAATCATAATAATTTAGTCAACACTATTACTCAAACCCTATAAAATAGTGCATCATGCCTTATTTTCTACATTGAGATATTGTAGTGAGTGTTTACTTTAGATCCAATGACATGACCAGTTGTAAATGAAAATATATATACTCCCTGGTCATAATTCAAATAGGTTATATTGATATGTTCCACACATATTTAATGAGTTCCTCACATAATTTGTGACACCCTCTGTCATAATTATGGTCAACCATCACTCATATGATTTCCAGCTACCAATTAATCCTATATGTTTTAGTAATTAAAATGATTCATATCAATGATAGGGAAAAATCTTATAAAATATGAAGATACAAATATTATCATTGAATAACATCAATTGACTTGGTGATTTATCTTTGTTAATAGATGTTATTTTCATTGTTTCACATATATGGTCTACAAAGCTTTTATAATCAATTATGTATCCTAGTAACATAAGGTTATTATTTCAATGTTTTATGTAAAAAAAATTTATATAAAATTCTCAATTAATATTTAATAAAAACAAATGTTCTTTAACACCATCATCACCAATGAAGAGTCAATTTATAAATCATCAAATCTAGTCTATTACATATAATCAAAAAAATCATAACATTAAATTCAAAATTTAAATTAATTTCAAATTATTTCAAAAATGATGATTTTATTACAAAACAATTAATGAAAAAATAGATATATAATATTGAAATTATCTATATTGAAATATAAATAGTAAACATATCTTTATTATTCCCCATTAATTATAGTTCTATTAACCAAATTTATTAAAATTATATAACGAGCTTCATAATTTTAAATAGTTTTTGGAAAAAAATAAAAAAAAATGTTCATATCATAGTTTGATCATAAAATGAGAAAAAAAACATTAAATACTATTTTAAATCATGAAATGAATTTAAAATTATAAATGACTGTAGAATGAGTAACATTCCACTGGTCATTCGTATATTCTCTTCTATTTTTGGTCTTAGTGAATTTTTGGCTCCTAGAGGGGAATTCCACAGTATGTATTCACTTATAAAACAAATAAAAACCCATTCTAATCACTTATACTAAACGATATGAAATATTAATTATATCTATTGATGTACGTGGTGAGTCTTGGGGAAATAATATTTTTTAAGGACGGTTATAATGATTATTGGATATGACTAGGGATGAGTTTTTTGAATTTACTACGGGGTTATACCCATATTAAAGTAATTGATTATATTAATAATAATATATTTAATATTGTGCCATATTTTAAGGAATATATGTGTATATAGTGTTGGGATTATAAATATGATATATAGTGTGAAGTTTCTAACTATATATGATGAGATATTTATATAAAATGAGATAAATGAGGATGTAAGTATATTAATTAGTTGATTTTAATTAACAATAGATGTATTATTTCATTCAAAATGTGACCATTCTCCAAATTTTCATGATGATGTTGTGTGATTTATTAGTGGTGTTGGGTGGTTATCTTGATTGTTCTTGAATATTTGTTATAGTTGATAAATCATTGTGTTTTAGGAATTATGTGTTGGATTTTTTTCATTAATGGATCCATAGTGGTTTGATGATTTAGATTTTCATGTGTTATATACATTTTTTCACCGTTGAATAGTATGAGGCACATTTTAATGGTCGTTTATGAAAATTATTTTTGAATAATGTGATAACATGGAATAATTAAAAAAAATCAACTCTAAATTGTACCATGTTCGGTTGATTATCATTAGATGATGATTATGAGTAGTTTTTACATGTAATTATTTTTTTAATGTTACGAATTTTATATGACAAATGGAATTATTTTTTCCTGGAGTTAAAATGTCTAGCTCATGTTAAAAAATATTTTTTATTTTATGAATGTTTGGTTATTGGATTTCAATATAAATTAGTTAGGAATTTATGTAGTGGTGTTTTATTTTTTCAACTCCTAATGGAAAAAAATATCATTCTCTCATTTTTCCCTATATATTATCAAGTTGTTATATAAAATCATAGATTTTAGAGATAACATTATTGAGCATTAGTATCTTTACAAAAACTATTTCCACTATATGTGAGAGGAACCCCTTGGATTCCACTTAGTGATCTACATCAAATAATTATTTGAAATTTAAATTAGTAGGGTATGGTATGTCATTATAATAAATTTTATTATTTATTCAAAACATATATATAGATCTAGTTTATTTTTGGGTTTTTTTGTTTCATTCAAATTTTCTTCGAATTATTTTTATCCCTATGAAATTCTTCATTGGTATTTGGGAAGATCTATCAATGTTTGGTTTAATTTTTAGTGAAAGAATTAAACTGTAAAATTATTTATCTGGGTATCATAATATATAAAAAATTGAAGAACATTATTTTCCTTATTTTATCTATACTAAAACATAGTCTACTAGAAAATGGATATTTTGGTTCTTTTTCATCAACAAGTCATTGTGCACCTATATGGTTATTACAGGGTTGAGTAAAAATTATAAAAAATATAGAATAATATGATGATAAAAATTTATCATGGATGGAATTTTTTTCACTATGTTTATAGTTACCATTCTGATATGACACATTATGTTAAATGATGACATGATGCTTTGGGATTATGAAGTATGTATTGAATCTCTATTATGAAGAGAAGAATTATGTCCAAAATGGCCACGTTAGAAAGGATGTGGTGCATATCATGGAACTTGTTTTAATATGGAGAGTAATTATATCATATCATGGACCTAAACTATTGGTTATTAGGTGAAAATGGTAATCGTATTCCTGTTGTAAAATTTTTCTCCTTGGGAAACACTTTGTCGGGTTTCAATTAATTTTGAGTATAATTTTTTTGAAAACTCAACAACCATCCACGTTGTAGGATTACATAGCCCATCATGAATCCAAACGCAGATATAAACTAAAATGAAAATGTTTTCAAAGATTTAACCAATTTTTAAATCATATTTACAATGGTAATATTTTATAATGGTTTATAAATTTAGAAAATAAGATAAAATTTAATATTATTAAAATTTAATTTTGAATTGTTTCTAAAACGTATAAAATATTTATATTTACTGTAATTATTTTGGAAATATTTAAAAGAATGCCATTTTCTTTGGATTATGTGAATAAAGTTTAAAATAAATACAATATAATATATTTAAATTGTATAAAATGTTTTCATAATATATGAAATGTTATTTCATTATATAAAATTTCATAAAATTTTCCCGTAATTTTATTTTGAACTAGATAAAATTAAAACTATATAAAATAACTATATGAAATTTTAATATTGGATAAAAATTTATATTTATGTTTATTTATTTTGGAGTTATCAATTCATTATAAAATCTTTATTGATGAATTGTGCATAAACTGTTTTTATTTCAAGTTTAAATATTTGAATTATGCATTTATTTATTATCAATCCATAATATATTCATAAATATAAATATTATATTATGAATTGTGATGTATGATTTATTTTAAATATATTAAAATTATTCATTAAATTATCATACATGAATTTATGGAATTTCATATTTGGTATGATAGTTTTTTAGATTTCTTCTACCCTGCATTTTTTATGTATTTTGTTTTGATCCTGAATTAAATAATTAAAAAAGTCTATTCTTTTTCACTATAATGAATATAATATAAATTTTGAATCTCATAATTAATTAACCATGGGTAGAGGGACTTTGGTTCTAAATAATCAATATCTTAAAGTCATATGCCTTATCTAGAAAATTTGGGCTTGGATACCTATCACTCAATGCTTACTCTTTTGGGGTTGTTCATTTCCTATGATTCAAAACCTATACATGAATGGGTTTATAAATATTTTTCATTGTATGGAAATTAAATTTATAAATATATTTCGATTTTAATTTGGTTTAGTAACATAATCTATGAGTTTTTGTAAAGTGTTACACTTCAATATAGTTTGAAAATATCGATTTGGTGGAATGAATATAGATTTTGAAAAAAAACTATTAAAATCATGCATAAATGTAAATTTAATACATGAGATAATATGGTTATATTAAATACCATTTAAATTGATAACTGTCAAATTAATTCCAAAGTAAAAACTTTTTAGGGCCTCGATCATCTAACTGAGTATGTTTATACAAATGAGGGTTCCCCAAAATTATCTTATATAAGGAAGTAAAGCAATAACATTCCCTTAAGAGTTAGGTTCCATATTTTTAAAATAATAATTACAATAAACATAATCGAGAATCCATTGAAAAATATATAAATGGATAAATATTTAGTTTATTTATATATGATATATTGTGTAAAGTGTTTCCAACTCAACAATTTAATAATTATCTATGATATAATTGGAATGATTACCAACATAAATAGCTAAAGTGGTGAGGATCACATCTAAGAAGGATAATATTATGGGTAAATATTTATAATGATCAACTAATGGATTTGAAGGAATTTAAAAGTAGGTCATTTTTTTAGTATGACTGAATTAATAAAAGTTATAATTAAGTGAATATGAAACATTATACATATATAAAAAATTTCCTATTATAGAAAAATGTCATAATAATAATAATAAATGATATTGAAGTCAATACTTGAGTAATAAAATCTTAATAGAAGAAAATTACTGGAAGGATATTGGGATTTAAGAATTATTCATAAGTTAAGAATGAAAATTATATACATTATATTAGCTCACTCTTGAGTACCAAATATTCAAGGTGATTAACAAGTGGATCTAGATTCATATAAGAAGAATATAATTATTTTCATGATGTTTTGATATTATTGGATGAATAATTACATAATAATATTTTTCCTATACTCATGTACTTGAAATTATTGGGTACAATAATAACATAGATAGATTAGAGGATTAATTGTAATATTATTCTCTCTATTGAATTCATTTTGAATTCAACATTAGAAAAGGTACTGAAATGTTAATGATCTCTAAAACATTATTTTTTATTAAATTGTTTCAAATATATTAACTAGGCATGAAATATATAGTTTATAGTGGTGTATTTACATTAAAAGTTGTTTAATTATTTAAATAATAAAAATAAATGTTTTTTTACAAATTCCATCAATATCTCATTGAGTAGACAGTCATGTTCGTTAAAACATAATGGGGGTTTATGGATGGAAGGGATATGTTTAAATAAGATGGTATTTTCAAGTATAGCTTCAAGGGGTTTAAGAAAATGTATTTCCCTATCCCCAGTTACCCAGATACTATACATTATTTTAATACATTGGCATGATTACAGGGAATCAAGTATGAAAGGACCGATCGGTTTAGCAGTCTTGGAAACTAGATTATATACATGAACATTACATTACACTTTAAAACATAAAACTCACCATAAATAATCATTTGAGAACTAAATTATTCCCCTAGCATAACCCTACATATCAATCATAAAACACATCTTGGCGTCCTGGGAAAGTAAAACATAAGGGGTGATCTCAAATTCTCAATAAGGGTAAATAATTAGGTGGAAGCTATAAAATTTGAAGGTAATATGTATAATAAAAATAAGAGCCTTTTAAACATAAACAAGAACACAATATGGATGAAATAAATCAAACATTACCATATAAAAAATCACATGGATATTCTACTAGTAGAATAACCACATTTAATAACTAATTTCATAATAAGGGAATGCATAATACCAGACATAATTACTAATACGTCAAGACCTTGTGAAAATACTATTCACAAATATTCTGTCAGTGGCTTATGAAAAACACTAATTTTTATCATGAGACCATTCGATTCATCGATGGGCTATTGTGGGCCCCACCTATCACATATTAAGTCCAATGCATTCCATATATGAAAAAGGCAAAGCATAACATAAACATTCGTATTAAAACTAGAATACGAAATGTCAATACTTTAACCATAATCTATAAATGGTATAAAAATAGAACATACGAAGTCAAATATATCATATCTCATTAAATAAAATATAAAGGATTTTCTTATAATAAATCAACCTCAATCAAAAATAATATCAAATAAAGAATGTTGATAGAGTTGAAAATAATTAATTAAATTCTTTTAGGGAAATATCCCTAATTAATGAAATAATTTAAAAGTAACACAACTTATAAAGGAAGACATTTAAAACAGATTTTTAAATCAAAGTATCCCGTACCACATTGAATATTTTGATAGAAATTAACATTTTTAAACAATCATTTCAATATAAATAAATCTTTAAAATCATTTGGAAAATATGGACATTAATTAAAAAGATTTTGAAAAATAAATCTTTAAAACATTTAAAAGTAGTGAAATTTGAAAATAAAATATTCTTCTTGAAATTAAAATTTAAATCCTGTAATAAAATAATAAAAATGGTAAAGAATCATAACTGCTGAAAATGGATTCTCACTCTGTAGAAGTTAAAAAACATTCTTTAATTAATTTTACCAAAAGGTCATGAAGTACCTCATTTGGAAAATTACTGAATGAACCCTTTTAAAACATTTTATAAAAATTAAGACATGGGTAAAAATTAATTTAATAATACATATGATTATAGTAAAACATTTTATGGAAAAAATTTTAGAAACATGGACATGGATTATAATGATATCCAAGTTGATACTTACACATCAACAACCTTGTATAATAATGAGATTGTGAGATTAATCCTAACCTTAAGTCTGACACTCTCCGTACGACTCTGAAACTCCAGTATAACTTTTTAAACATATTATAAACTTATATATGAATAATAATAATATTTATTATATCATATATGATTCTTTTATGACTTTATATTGCTCATTTATTTTCAATTCCATGTTAATGAAACATTTCATGTAATATCACTTTGTTTATCATAAGTGTTTTGACTAGTTATTCTTGATCATATTAAATAAATCATTATTTACATACTTTTATAATGTATAATATGATTTATATATCATATATATTCATAATATAAATAATATATATATATATATATATATAATTTAATACACCATTCATGGAGATGGTAGGCCTTACGTACGCATGAAAAATGTTTCGGTTTCTATATCGTATTGAATGGAAGTAAGTGAATTACATATATGTATATGTATATATATATGTATAATTCCATTATAATTATTATGTGATATATTTTATAATTATGAATAATATATTCTGTATAATAATTCATGGATGGTTAAAGTAGAGAAGGAATCTCATCCCGTCGTGGAGATGGTAGGCCCTACGTACGTACGAGCGACGATATCGTTCCATTATTGATTAAATGGTATGGAATAGGATAGATTATAAATTTTAAAGAGAAATATAATTTAATATTTTTTTTTACATCCATTATATTCATTATCATTTCCATATAAATAAAGTTTTCATGAAAAATAATTTACACCATGGTGTGGAGATGATAAGTCATATGTACGCATGCATGGTGGTATTATTATTATTTTGGATGGGTGAACGAGGAATATGGTTGTCCCATAATTTAGAAAAATCTTAGAATATATTATATGATGGGGTAATTATTTTATTACAGTAAAAACTTATTAATAGGATGTATATAAAGAAATGAACCTTGAATTAAGGGATAAAACGATTACCACTTCTTCAGGTGTCTCCTTTTGATTTTCACAATAGGAAAACTTAAGATGATTTTATGACAGAATTATTGCCTCTATGATTAATTGATGTAATTTGGGAGAATATTTAGTTAGGTTTTGGCAATTACAAAGGGCTTTGGCTGTGTGGATTAAAGAGATAGGGAAGTTCTCTTTTATAAGAGACGTGAGGTGCATTTTAGAAAAATCGCGAAATATTAATTTATTATAAAATTATGTTTGGATTATAATATATCCAAATTTCTTTCTATCTAGGATAAGATAAATATGGGTCCAAATCCTATCATCCAATAGTGTATAAAAAATTTTATGTCTTAAAATTAACCTTATATTTTAGAAATAACTATTTGTAAAATAAGTTAACTTTTACCATATCACATTGTATTTTTATACTATATGGTTAATATAATTACTATAAAATTCTAAGAGAAACTAAATTGGATAATTTATAAAAATTTTATCTCTCTGAAATTTTATTTTCTGAACTATTGTTTTTTAGAATTTTTACATGATTTAATAAAATAGTATTTGTTTATAAAACTCATTTATGTCAATTTTGACAATATTTAGCAGATTGATTTTTTTAGTCATAAAAAACTGATTCCATTGAACCAAAGGCATTAACATATCCAAAATATTGCAATGTCATCCAAAAAATTTGTGTATGTGATAAAAATGTTCAAATTACGTTTAATTTAATATTTATAAATTCATTTATTTGATTCTTTCACTAATGCAGTAATCAGTAGATCATAATTGTGTCACAAATAAATAAATTTATCTTATGTATAAAAATTATAAATAAAATACCATGATGTATGAAATATTTTTATATATCCAATAACTATTTATATGTAATTATATCATTTATATAAACAAATATTAAAATATATTTACTAAAATATATTTGTGTATGTTATAATTATCTTTACTTATTCATAAAATTTATAACATGTAATTATCACACACAAGTGGTCCCCAAATGTCATACATTGTTCATAATTATGATCATGGTAGAATATATCTCATAAAATTGGATTAGTAAACATGTTAGGGTAGTTTTATATTATTATAATATTATTTTTGTTACACATATTTACCTGATATACCCTTTAACCATGCTAAATAAATATAATTACTAAAGTTACTATTAATATTGTAAAAAGGTAAAAGGTACATATTTTTACAATTTAGAACTTTTTATTAAAAATAGTGAATCCATTTTTTTAAATTAAAAACACATAATTTTCAGTAATGAATTGAAAATTAATTCTTGTTGTCAAAACCAAAAAGCAGGTTATTAAGAACTAAAATCCTATCAATAAATTTTCATGTTTTTATGTCAAATATATAAGAGAAATTAAATACAATGAGATGACTTATATTAAATAAGAAAAATATAAAATTAAATTAAACTTTTAAACCACTCAACAATATAACTTAATACTATAAATTATTTCTATTAAAAAAGTAGTTTTCAATTAAAGATTAGTATTTCTCAATATTCATAAAAATGTTAAAGTCATTAGAAAAATACCAATAATTTATCCAAACTAAATATTTATGTCTTGATTCTAAAAATAATTTATTTTAATCAAATTGAATATATAAAAGTGTCTAGTATTGGATTTAAAAATGGTTCCCTATTAAAAGTCATAAAAACTATATTTTTTTTTAAAATACATCTTTTATCTAAAAAATTGTATTTTCCATTATAGTATCTATATGAAATAAAAAATATAAATTTTAAAATTATATCAGACATATAATATTCAAAATGTTGTTAATACTATTCATAACCCCTTTTTAAACTGCTAGTTTGACATGTCGTGGTGCACTTAATCTCGGTTTTACTTATATCGCCAACAATTGAATTATTTAAAAAGGAAGTGTATAGTGGAATATTGGGTGATATATTTTCTCTTATATCAATAAATTATGTCCTCAAAGATTTAAATCTGGATTGTAAACTATGTTTTTGACATTTCAAAATTGCTTAGTTGAAATCCCACATTGAAAAATGGAAAAATGAGGCCTCTATTTAAAAAAAGTAAGTATAACGGTTTCCAGAAATAACACATACCGGGGTTCCATTTAGAATGACATGGATATGGAAGAAAAAACTGACCATCATGTTTTGATGGAGAGTGATATAGAATATTATTTTGAAAATGTTATCAATAAGAAAGCTACAAAGTTACGATGATCTAAGTGATCATTTGATTCATCACAAAAGAATGTACGAGGAAAACATTTTTTGTTTTTTGATCCTTTCCATAGTGTTATAGAATTTATTTAATTCATATAATTATAATAGAAGGAAGTGTACTTAATTTACATTTAGAGTTTCATCTTTACCTAATTCCTAACATAAACTCATCTTTCTCTTTAAAAGATAAAACTCAGAAAATAATCTATTTATCTAAATTGTATAAGGTTAAAAATATAATCCTATACCATTTAAATGAAGAAAAATATTTTATAATAAAAAATGGCTTCTTTTAGGATGGTGGTAGGCAATAAAACCTTGTCTCACATTGGTTGTGGGTTCGATACCCGCAGCGTTGTTCGACACGACAGGTTATCAACTAACCTATAGGTTTTCATTTCTCTAAAACTGTTGTATTATAACATTCAAAAAATAATCCTAAATAATAATTTCCAATGTTCATATTAATTCACCCCATCCTTTAGAGTTTCCCATAATAGTTCTTTCCAATCTTGGTCTAAAAGGTTTCTAAATTTCCAATATCATTTATAACATCAGATTCCACAAAAATGTAATGCCCCTCTTACTATCATATAATGAATATATGATTACCTTCATCATATTAAAACCTCAATAAACTAAAAAGGGACTATAGTACAATCCTTATATGTATATATATCACATTATTCTTATAACTAAAATATAATTCTTAAATCCAAAAACACAAATACATTAATTATTCCACTTCTACTGTAGTAATTGAAGAAGTGTGACCTTAATCTATTTGCTTTTTCTAAGATATATTTCTCTAACACATTGGAAAATCATTTCAATAATGTCCCATATAATTACAATTATAAAATTGCACGACTTCATTCTTTCCCTTACAATAACGTGCTTGGTGACATTTTTCTCGACATTTGTAACAAACACCTGTTCCTTTTAGGCTTGTACCGTGGTGTTTCTTCCCAAAATTATCATACAAGGGAAAATACTTCATTACCCTTTTCCCTTTTTCTAAATCATTCTCCATCATCTCTTTTTATCTTACATTACATTAATTTCATAAGACTTAGAAAATTTCTTTTTCTATCTTGACTGTACAAAATAATATATCTTCGTACAATGAGAAGTTTTGTGAGACTAATGCCCATTGGGGGAAAGGTTTTAACCCATAAAATAATTGATCAATATTACTTCTTAGGTTATGTATGTAGTTTGTATAATTCCATTCTAACCATGTGATGTTAGCCTCATACTTTGAAAAATTCTCAACTTCCTTTTGTCTTAGGCTCAAAAATTTTCATTCAATATTATCTCATTATTCATGAGGAAATTATTTCTCTAGAAAAACTTTTTTAAACATCTTAAATTATTCATTTCTCACTTCTTCATCCTCATTTTTGTATTGAATTAATGACCACCATTGATCTTAATCTCATGAGAGACGTTAAAATTCTATGACAACCTTTTCCCTTTCATTACATCCCAAAGAAAGACATATTTTTTCAAAAGAAATTATCCATTTCTCAACTAAAAATGATTTTTAGTCCCATTGAATGATGGAGGATGTTGTCTCATAGAGCGGTCTAACATTCTTCCTCCACGTTGTGGAATAGTATTCTCTATACGACTAAGGTTATTATTCACAAACCGAGTTTGATATCCCAGCACGGTTATAAGCTATTCAGTACCAGTTGTGTCACCAACTCCACTATCATTATATTTCATAAAAGGGATATCACTATATGGATTACTTGCATTAATATAGTTTCTATTTATTCCACTAGGAACCATTTCTAAAAAATTAAATTCACTAGATTGGGTTATGAATCATAATTCAAATTTCCAAACAAGTAAAATACATAACATTAATTGAAAAATGTATGCATATATAATCTATAATCATAAATATAGTTAATTTAAGGACATATTTACTCATAAATCCTTCATAATTTTTTATAATGAAAATATGAATTATCTTATGCATATCCCCTAGGAGTGTCAAACTGGGTGTGCAGTAAGGCCTGTTGTCATGTAACAGGTTTTCTTGAGTCAATATTGGAACAACTTGTATGAGTTTTCACCCCTAGTTACATTTGTACTATAACAAAATCCACCTGTAGTATCTATACAAAGATTTATTTTTTAGTAATACCCAGATAATCACTATATTAAAATTCTAGGATTATCTTCAATACTTATCCTCAAACACTATCTTAGGGTTGTGATCCCTACTCTTAGTTTTCTAACTCTATTTACAGGGTTTTTTCAAAACTTCCTTTTTTACCGACTATAATTCCTTTACCCTAGATACCCAGAGCTGAGGCATTATTTTAATAAATTGGAATGAGTAAAAGTAATTATGTCTCGATAGACCGATCAATTTAGTTGCCTTGGAAAATATATTACATACATGAATGATACATTACACCTTATAACATAAAAAATAGCATAAATAATCCATTGAGAATTCCATTATTCTTTAAGATTAATGCTACATATCAATCAAAATACACTTCTTGGTATCCTGAGAAAATAAAACATAAGAAAGGGGTGAGATCAAATGCTCGGAAATGTTATAAAATTCAGCGAATGATATAAAAATTTAATATAAGTTGTATAGCGAAAATAGAAACCTTTTAAACATAATGATAAACATAATATGGCAAAAATAAATCAAACATTACAATATAAACATTGACATGGATAATCGACTAGTCGACTAATCACATATAATAATAAATTTCATAATGAGGGAATGCATAATGCCAGACATAATAAATCCTAAGTCAAGTCTTTGTTCCATGAAAATTCACAAATATTCTATCAAGGACTTTTTCCAAAACACTAGATTGTCTAATTAGACCTATTGATGCATCTATGGCTTATAGAAGGGCCCTACCATCACTTACTATGTCCAATGCATTCCTCATATGAAAAGGATGAAATATAACAAAAATATTTGTATTAAAACATCCATATGAAATTTCAATACATTAACCATAAACTATGAATGATATAAAAATAGCACATCCATATTCAAACATATAATAACTCATTCAATACAATATGGATGATTGAATTATAATGAAACAGCCTCAATAAAGAATAATGTCCAATAAAGGATGTTGAGATAGTTGAAAATAATCAGTAAAAATCTTAGAGAAATATACCCTTTTCAAGAAATCAATTAAATGTCACAAAATTTATAAAGGATTCCATTTAAAATAGATTTCTAAATCAATTTTTCCCATAAATCTTTTAAACCTTTGATAGAAAATTTTCATTTTAGAACAATCATGTCCATAAAAATAAATCATTAAAATCATATTGAAAATATTGATATTAATTAAACATATTTAAAAAATATAAATATATAAAACATTTAAAAGCTGTGATATTTTAAAATAAATAATTTCTTTTGAAAATAACATTGTAATATCATAAGGGAAGCATAAAAAAGGTAAGGAAACATAATGACAAAAATGGACACTTGCACCATATATGTTTAAAAAAAATTCATTCCATAATTCTTCAAAAATGTCATAATGTTCCTCGTTTGGAAAATAACAGAACGAATCCATTCAAAACATTTTAGAAAAATTAAATAATGGGTTAAAATGACATTAAAATACATAGGATTATATTAGATAATTTTATGGAATTTTTTTAGAAATATGTACACGAATGATAAAGATGTCCATGTAGATACTTACACATTGACAACCTCGAATAATAATGATATTGTGAGATTAACCCTTACCTTAAGTCTGATACTCTTCGTACGACTCTGAAACCCCTGTATAATGTTTTTAAACATATTATTAACTTATATCAGAATCATAATAATATTTTAGATATCATATACTATTATTATATGACTTTATATTTCCCATTTATTAACAATTCAAAGTTAATGCAACATTTCAGGTAGTATAATTTGGTTTGTCAAATATGTTTTGACTTTTTATTCTTGAACATATCACTTAGTTTATGATTTACATGCATCCATAATGTAAAATATTATTTATATATAATATATATTCATAATATAAATATATATAATAGATGGATATATAAAATGAAATAAAGAGTTCATGGAGTTGGTAGGCCGTACGTACACATGCACATTGTTTTCGTTTTCTTATCTTATTGAATGGATGTAAGTGAATGAAATATATGTACTTACATATACATATATGATTCTAGTATACTTATTATGTCATATATTTCATAATTATGAATAATATATTTTTTATAATCATTCTTTAATGGTTAAATTGGATAATGACTCTCATCGCATCGTGGAGACAATAGGCCGTACGTATGCATGAGCGATGATATCATTCCTTTAATGATTAAAAGTTATAGAATTGGATGGATTATGAATTTTACCAAATAAATATCATGTTATAAATATTATTTATATCTATTATATTCATTTTTATACCCATATAAATATAGTGTACATGAAAAACAATTTACAACACTATGTGGAGATGGTAAGTCATACGTACGCACGCTTGGTGGTATTTTTTTAATAGGATGGATAAAAAGAGGAATATAGGAGTCCTAAAATCTTGAATACATATCAGAATAAATTATATTCTATATTTATTATTTTGTTATGGGGAAAAATTAGTAAGAGGAAGAAGAATGAGAAATGTTCTTTGAAAGAAGGGATAAAAAGATTACCTCTTCTTCTGGTGTCTCCTTTTGATTTTCACAAAATCACCCCATTATTTGGATTTATGACCAATTTTTTCCCACTAATATTAAGTGAGGGAATATGGGAGGACAATTGAGAAGGGGTTGGTCAATCCAAAGGGCTTTGGAGGCGTGAATTAAAGAGAAATGGGTGTTCCCTTTTATAAGAGAGTTGAGGGGAACTTTAGAAAAGGATTGAAATATTAATATATTATGAAATTATTTTCAGATTTTAATGGATCAAAATTGATTTATTTCAAATATATTATGTGTATGGGTATAATTCTTATCAATAAATAGGTGTTATTCATGTTATATCATAAAAATAACCTTATAATTAAGATTTAACCCTTTCTAAAATAATTTAACTCTTACCATGTCCTCTGGTATTTTTATACTACATGGTTAATATTGTTACAATAAAATGATAAGAGAAACTACAGTGGAAAATTTGTGGAATTTTTATTACTATACGGTTTTTTTCCAAACATTGTATTTTTTGTATTTTTATATTGTTTAAAAAATATTATTTGTTTTAAAAACTCATTTATATCAATTTTGAAACTATTTCGTAATTGATTGTTGTTAAAGTCAGAAAAAATTTATTCATAAAAAAAGGATTTAACTCTCCCATAATATGTCAATTTAATGTATAAAATTTATTAATGGAAAAAAAATGTTCAAATTACATTTATTTTAAAATTTATAAAATCATTAATTTTAATCTTTCATTAATGAGGTAATCACTGCATCATATTTGTTTCATAAATAAATATATTTATCTAATGTATACAAATTATAAATAAAATAAAATGATATAGGAAATATTTCAATATTTCTAATGAATATTTATAGACATTGATATATGTTATTTGACATTGTATTGATATCTATTAAATAGAAGATATATGTTTATGTTATAATTATATTTACTTGAAATTTATTTTTATAACATGTAATTATCACACCCAAATGGTCCCCAAATGCCACAATTCAGGCCTAAGGAAGCACACGGTCCAATATATATCATCCAATAAGATTATGACACATGTTAGGGTAGTTTTATATTATTATTATATTGTTATTGTTACCCTTATTTACTTTATTTACCCTTTACACATGATAAATAAAAATAATTAAGGAAGGTACTATTCATAATGTCTCAAAATAAAGGGTCCCTATTTTTATAATTTTTGCCATCTGATTCCAAAAATTTGTTAAATTTTTCTAAAATAAAAACACAAATGTTTAATTCATTGATTTTAAATTAATTGTTGTCATCAAAACCAAAAATTTGGTTTTTAAGATTTAAAAACTATCAAAAGATTGACATGTGTTTATGTCCAATTTAAATGTAAAATTATATATAATGACCAAAATTATATTAAATGATAAAAATATAATATAATTATACATTAAAACCTCTCAAATATATAATTTAACACTATAAATTATTTTGATTAAAAAAGTTGTTTACAATTAAAAGATAGTATTTTTCATTATTCATCAAAATATGAAATTTATCAGAAAAGTACGAAAACTTTATCCCAAATAAAATTTTATGTGAATATTCTAGATAAAAATTTAATTCCATCTAATTGAATACAAAAAAAGTTTCAAATATTTGATTTAAAATGGGTTCTCCATTAAAAGGTGGAAATTTTCATTTTTTCAAAAAGACTTCTTTTATCTAAAAAATGAATTTTTCTTCATATTAAGTCTAAGAAACAAAAAATATGAATAATAAAATTATACGTGATATATAAAATTAAAAATTTGGTTATTTATATTCATAATTTTATTTAACCGCTATTTTGTTAGGTCATGGTGCATTTGAACTTGGTGTTTCGTACATCGCACGCTATTAAATTATTTAAAAAGGAAGCTTCTCGGGGATGATTGGGGTGTTGAAAAACCCCATGAATATTCCATATATGTTTTTAGTTTTATTAAACGAATTAAATATCTTTAAATTATATATATTTCAAAAATTTATTTTAGAACTATTTCAAATATGTTGGATTTCAAATCCAATGTAACCATTATTGGATCCTGATGTTTGTATTCATGTAATAAAGTAAAAAGTTAATAAATCAGGGAGTTAAAGGAAATATAACATTTTAATCTTGGATAAATCAAAATAGTGTATGTATATTTTCATGTTATTTTTATAATTTGATTAGAGAAGTTGGTTGTTAAAAAAAATTATTACGAGAAATAGGATATGGTAGTTTCAACCACATTGTTTATGATTCACCAAACTATATAAATTCATTGAGAAACAATATGGATAATTTATGTTTTATGAAGGGTTTTTTCCATTTTATTTATTAAAATATGGGGGAAAGAGATCATTCCACTCAAAATGAGCATATATAAAAGAATACAATCCTTTTTTAATATTTCTACAAATATATACAACACCATATATGATATGGATATAAATTATTTATTAAAAATATTCCTAATTATTTATATAAGTAATATTTCCAGACAAAATTTTTTTCTATAGATTATCATGGTAATTTTATGGGATATTAGTTTTTGAGATTCAAATGGGACTATATATGGATATAAAGAAGTTCGATTAAAAAATATTAAAGATTAAACCCTTCTAAATTCAATGTGGATGTCACAAAAAATTATATTTTTTGGGGTATTTTTTTATACAGAAATGTAAAAAGTTTTTTTATTATATAGAGTCTCAAGAGGGGATGAAATGATGTTTTTAAAATTTGAGCAATTTTTTTATTCTAGTTAATGTGTTGTAGAGATGATAAATGATACAAACCATTAATTATAATAATGTAAATAATTCTATGAAAATTAAATGAAATTGAAGATTCGTCTTAATAGAATGTAGTAATGTAAACATAATAAAAATTTCAATAAAAACATAGAAATATATAATTTAATGTGGTTTTCGATAAAAAAATTATATATTTGAACAATATTATTAATGGAAAACGTAGTTCTTATCTCCAAAATTGTTTGAGATTTAATCCAAAACTATAGACAAATCAATAACGGGATCCAATGTTACAAGTATTAAAACCCCAAAACATCCTTGATCAAAAATTATTTGAAGTGACAAGCCCTATCCTTGGATTTCATGAAAAAATTCATCCAGTAGAAGGATCATTACATAGTGAACATTTTCAGTCAAAAGGATTAGAATCATCCAAGTCCTTATCCCGTAGATATATTTGAACAAAAATGTTTGGAAGCATCCATTGTTATCCATGGAACTATTAAATAATATCTTGATCTTAAGAAAACAATTGAAACATGAAATTTAATTCTTTTATGATTAAATCCACATTATAAGAATCTCGAAAATCATATTGAAAACATAAAAAATAGTATCACTTTGACACTCTAGTAGTGTATATCTCTCAGAAGTCAACACTTCATCATGATATAGAACATCTTCCTTACCTAATCAATATCTTATTCATATATGGTGAGTATAACAACATTATAATGATAATATCCATATACTATTGGTATATCTATCACTCTGAACATACTCAAAAACACAAGCATGTTATTCTAGCTGAAATGGTTCAAGTGAAATCACAATTTTCTAAAAACCAGAATGTTTGAAAGTATACCACCTAGAAAATATTATTTAAAAGATTAAACTATAAATAAATAGATCAAACAATACTCTAACTATGTTCAAGTAATATAAGTAGTATTAAATGATTCATCAAAAAATGAATCTGAAATAAGTAATTTTTTTGAAAATGAATCAACATTCTCCACCTATTTGACAATCAAAAACATCATAAAAAGAATATTTGGATATAATGAAAATAAAGTAAAACCCCCCATTTCCATTAAAGGAATTAAATCACGCTAAATATATGTAGGGTATGATGAAAAATTGAGATGAATAAATTTTTTCCTTTCTATAGGTAACTTTAATTTTCCCAACCATTATTTTTTCTACCCTTATTAGTTTTTCTCACCATTTAAAATTAACAATACATTCTCACTATTTTTTACTATTAACATGTAACCCTTTGGGATTATCAAAAAATAAAAACAAATATATTTAATCTAATTATAATAAGGAATGAAATTTATTATGGGTAAAAAATATAGGAAAAAAGGATCCATGTAAAAATATTCTTGATCTAGAATATCATTGATAGAAAAACATCAAGAACATGAAAAAGATTTATTTTTGAATAATAATGAAACTACATAAGAATATATCATATGGTTAAAGTATCAATATAATAATAACCTTGAATTTAAAAATTAATGTATGAATAAACACATTAAGGGGGTACTCAGGAGAAACATTTATAGACAATCATTTAAATCCAAAAGTACCTTACACAAGTAAAATTTAGTTAGGCTCATAAAGTATCTCACATATAGAAAGATTAGTTCCTTGAATGTACAAGATATACTATTATATTCATTTTGAAGATCTTCTGGAATACAAGTTGTACAAGAATTGTGAGCTAGTATAGATTAGTAAAAACAAATGTTCTCTCCTTTTATTGTGTATTTTTTTATTATATGAATAATGATTAATGGAAAATGAATGAAGATGAAAAAACACTAATCAGAACCAAGATTTGTTCAATTTAATTACATCTTTCCGAATGAAATGATTTAGTATAATTTCCCGCAAGATTTTTCTCAATTATGATAAACTTTTGAATAACATCACCTTTTATCTGTGATTTCATAGGTGATCATTCCTTATATATATGTTTTTTTTCTTATGAGTGATGGGGAAATTATTATTTAAATATAAACCATCATTACTAAGATAACAAGTCAATGTTTGACAGAATCTCACTTTGAATATAGTGATATTGTGTTGCATCCAAAAAAATTGGGTGCAACACGTTCCAATTGTTACATATTCATCTTTAATAGTGGAATTTGATACTAAATATTTATTTTTGTTAGACCAACAAACAAATGACATTCCTAGAAAATAAAATATTTTGGATGTTCTATTCATTTACATATTATTAATTCATAAATATACATCTGAATAACTCTTAATAATAAAAATATATCCTAATGAATAAAATATTTTAAGTTATAAATTAAATTTAATGAAAAGCCATATATTTACCTTCCATAATAAAGGTATATTTCTAATTATCTTGTAATATCAATCACAAGTAAACATAGTATATAACATCTGGTCTACTTCCTATAATGTAAAAAAATGATCATCTCTATATAATGATTATGATCTACTAATATCCCAAATTCTTCAAGATCAAGCATACAAGAGGTATGTTTCATCGTAATTAATATAGAAGAATAATAAAAACCATTAAATTCATGTAAAACAATAATATAATTATATATTGTTAGTATGGTTCCTTGAATATTTTATTTTATTTGGAATATAAGAATTAAAATAAATTCACAAAACATACTCATCAAAAATTCACAATGCACAAGTTCCTATAAACTATTTATAATTGACATTCATGTAGATCCTAAAAATTATTTCATCAATGTAGATTTATATGATTATAGAGTAATTCCAAAAATTCATGATAAAATGAGTTGTATTACATTTCTTTTTAAAAAATTCATTTTATGTAATAAAAATTGTATTATTGATCATACCATTCTCTAGCATCATGATTATGTTTCCAAAGTCCCTTCGTAATTCTATATTCAAGTTCCTTAATAGTAGAATCTTAAAAAGTCGGATATTTTTCAATATAAGATTCTTTCTAAACATAACCATTAAGGATGGAAATCATTATATCCATTTTAAATACAGTAAAATTTAGATGTTTGGTGATGGAGAATAGAATATGAATGGATTTGATTCTAGCTACAAAATAAATATTTTCTCCAAATTTTATGACATATTCATAGTTATAATTCTAAGAAAAAAAATCTTACATTTATTTTGTACTATATTTCCATTTTTGTCAGATGAATTTTAAATATTCTATTTTACTCCTATTAAAATAAGGTTCTCACAAATGGTTAACCAAGGTACAAACCATGTTCAATTTGAATTTATTAATCTCTTATTACATAGAAATTATCTAACTTCCATTATCCAAGGAATCATATTATATTTTTAATTAAAACATAAGTAAGAATATAATATTCTCAAATTCATTTTATAAATAACATCCAGTTCTAGAGAATTTATCTACATCCCAAATTATATTATCACACAGACGATCCATTAAACCATCAAATTTTTATGAAAAATAGTATATCATTTTATGCCTACCAAATGCTTGTATTTCATAATAGTTTCATCTAGAATGATAATAAATTTTGTATGCAGTTTAAATTCAGAAATTCAATTAGAGGTAATTTAAAAATGTGATCCATGTTATTTTCATAATCCAGATGTTTTAAATTCAGAAAATGTTAATCTTTATAAATCATGACATGTACAAAATTTTCAATAGTATATATATATCTATTGAAAAAAATATAATCCATACTATATATTAATTAACCAGTAATTATTTCTTCAATATATTTTTAAAAAACATAAAAACAATATTTATTATTAATAAACACTTTTCATCAAAACAATCCATGGTAAGAAAATTTCCTTCCTTATATTTCATAATTTTTTGGGGAATATTCTTAAAATTTAGGTAAATTGAAACTAAATTTTCAGTGAAATAAGTGTTACTAAAGACTTCAGAAAAACATTTAGTAATATAATATTCAATCAACATAGATCATGTAATGATTTTGACTATTTTAGTTCCCCTCTCTAAGGCCCTTTTCTTGTTCTGGAGTTCTTAGTGCTAAAATATTTACTGTATTTCCTTCTCTCTATAAAATAATTCAAAATAATGATTTGAAAACAATTCACCATGATCCCTTTATATAGTGATAATGTAATGGTTTTTATAATTTTTAATTATACTAAAAAAATTATAATTATTTAGAGTGAGTTTGATTTATGTGTATGAAAATAAATCAACTAAGATATGGTGCATTGATCAAATAGGATATTGGTATATTGTTTTTCTCAGATACTTATAGTTCGTGTTCATCGGAAAAGTTATATGTGTACTAACTGTGGAGATCAAAATATTGAGAAATCAGAATTAATTTTAAAGATGGAATTATGTTTCATACTATTTTGTTAAGGATCACAGAGTTATGAATAATTAGACTTATGTTCTTGGATACCAATATGATTTACTTGTCTAGAATGTTTTTCTATGTTATTAATATTATAGTATCCTAATATATTATTACAAAGAAAAATAGTTATCTGAAATTTACTATGTTAAAGAAGGATTCAAAAAGTAAGTCCCTCTATGTCATTAGGGTAAACATCATCATGTCTATCAATAGATAAAATGTGATATCATTAGAAAATATTGATGTTACATAGTTTATTCCCAATGTTCATGGAGTAACCATTATAACAAAATTTTATTATTAATAAAATGTTATGAATAATTCGTAAAATATAAATAGAATTAATAATTAGAGACTCACCCAAAAAATATACATCAGCAATTTTTTGTAAACCTTTTCATTATCTCAAAATTAAATATATCCACTCATTATATAAAATATGTTTAGGATGTTAAAATTTCTTTCATTCATTTTTAAATAATAACCATTATGCATATATTAAATGTTTTAATTAATCGTATTCATATTTTCTTCTAAAAATAGATGATCCTAAAAAAATGTTAATAGGACTTTCTTGGGTCTGAAAATGTTATTATAAAATAATTTTGTAACCCAAATCATTTTAAATATATGGTATTGAATTTTAGTAATTTTTTTTAGAAATATATGTCGAAAATTCTCAAATAAATTGAACCTTATTCCGGGAAAAATTATTATTACAATAAAATACCCTTTGATGTTTAGTGTAAAAATATACACTTCATTGAAGTAAAAGGTTACATTAAAAAGTGAATTTATGAAAAATAAATTTATAACTCCATATAAAGATTTACACAGTTTCATTAATCTGGGTAGTTTAACAGAATTATATCATATGGAAGTGAAATTAGAAAACAACTTCTTTATATTTTCAAAATCAAATTTCTATTTTATAAAATAATTCTTATTTTTATAATGAAATTAAAAAAATGGATTGATATTTTAATGTAGAAGTTATTTTACAAATTTTTTTATTAACCTTAGAAATTTATATTATAGATTGGGTGTAGTCATTGTTCATACTCTTATATATTTTCTCTATGAATTTATAGATTCAATCATTTCAAAAAAATATAAAGTGTCACCTTTTTTATCTAAATAATAATAAGTAGATTCTAATTTCATATACATATGAAATTCAGAATATACCTTATCCCTGAAAATGATTTAATATTGAGGATATTTCATAAAAACTACAGTAATCTTCTTGTTAACATATATGTTTTAGAAACCATAAAAATATGGATCATCACTAACAATCTAAGTGTCATAAATATCTCTTGGATCCTCAATTTGTTTATGATAATTTATCATCTTCACTTCTTAAAATTTTATTTCACTCTAAAATAATCTATTCTGATAATCCCTTTATTATTCTACACATAGAAAATACTATCTTAAGAATCTTTCTTCTCATATGTTCTTCTCAGTTTCACATATTTATCTATATGATTGTTATTCCATAAGTCATTCTTTCCAATAATCTTATTCATTATTTTTACTTTTTGACAAAGTTCTACATCATTTAATTATAAACTTCAATCATCTATATGATGTCTCTTAGAATAGTAAATTTATGTTGACATTTTTTAAGTAATAGATCTAAAATATATATTAGAAAATACACCGCCATTCTTTTATTTATCTTTCCTTTAATGTCCAAAAAACTGATTATTATATTGAATTTACATTCAGATGAGATTATATAGACTCAGTTTATTAAGTTATTTCATCTCATCGATAACTGACCTATTAGATTCACATTCCATTGATAGTATATAAATTATAATCTCTATTAATTGGTCATCATTAATCTCATCCTCACCAATTAATTTTATGATATTTATAATAGTAAAAAATCATTGAAGCATCTATGAAACTCAATCTATAAAAAGAAAGTCAAATGATAAATAGACAACTCATTGAATTACTCTCTCAATTCCAAACTATTAAGAGAAAAAATGTAATTAAATACATTGGAGAAAAATTAATTTAGAAAATTCCTCTTAATCTAAAATAGTAAATTATATTTAACAACAGTATAATGAAAATAATATAATATAACAATATTATGAGGTTTTTTAAAACCATATATACACCTATATATATATATATATAAAATTATCTCAAAATTAATATCTATAGAACTTCTTCACTTTCAATCCAATGGGATGTGAGGATAAATAGCTATATTTAAAAAAAGTTTTACAAACCCAATAAATTACTCTATTAAAAATATTATAAGAAATAATTCATTCCCTAGTCTTCTTCAATAAGGTTTATTAGTACTAATCTCATACTATAGAGCTCTTCTTTGATTATAATATTAAAACTGGTCTACTACTTGTCCCTAATACGTGATCAAACAAAAATTTCAAATTAATTTTTTCATATACAAAGAATTATTTGATAAAAATATGATTATAAATAAATAAATACAATATGAAACACATATCCTTTATAATGAAGTCCTTACAATAAGAATATCTTTGATCACACTAAAAAACAAACAAACAAAATAACTCAAACACTAATGTATTATACCAATATTAAAAGATAAAAATTCATTCTGATCCATAATCTATTGATGAAAGTCTACATCTATTTTTTATAAATTTTGAGTTTATAAATTACATAAATATATTAATATTTTACTTTAGGAACATCTTACACTCTTAAAAACTCCAAAACACGATCATAGTCTACTGGTTGAAACTGTTCAGGTTGCTTTTCAATGTTATGGAAACAAATATGAATTGAATGAACTCATCTAAAATATATTATTGAAATGAATAAAGATATGTAAAATATATAACTAACAAAAATTGAGTATAAGGTAATATATATATTTTGTTTTAATTCTTCAAAACAATGGATCTGGATGAAGTCACTTCGAGAAAATGCCTAAAAATAGATTAATTTTGATTCTAAAATGAAGTGAATGTCACATAATAATCTAAATGTGTTTAGAATGTGTTATTAAAGAATAATATAAAGAGTTTAATTATTTATTAAATGATCATAATGGAAAAGATTGAATGGAAAATTTCTAAGATGATGATTATGAACAATGAAGTAGTTCTAAATAGACAATGTAGGATATTATTCCATGAAAATTGGTTATTATAAATTAAAATAATTTAAATACATTTTTAAATTATTTTTACATTGAAAATACGATTCTTATGAATATATATTTTTTAAATTATATTTCACCACATATGATACTCTATAATGGATTTTAGTGGGATTATTTTATTAAATAGAAACATTGAGATGTGGAAAGAATTATATACAGATGTTATGAGTTTAACAAAATGAATAGTACAAAAATTTTATTTCTTCTATATTGTTATATCATATGTTATATTATTATATGAGTGCTTATGTATTTTTTTTTATTCTTAAAATATTTGAAGAATATAAAATAAACCATGTTATATTAAATTTATTCTACACATTATCATTTATTCACGTGGGTTATATATATTTCATAAAGTGAAGTGGTAACCATCTTCTAAATGTGTGACATTGATTTATGCATGACTATTTTTCATCATGTATTATTATATGTTCTAATGGAATGGTAGGGTTAGAACATGTATTATTTCGGTTAGAGATATAATATATTCTCATGAGGCACCAATCATGTTTTGTGCACTAGATGACCAACCTAGTATACAACAAAGTGTGTCATACACTATATATTTTGTGTGTTGTGGTTGAAAATTTCATTTAAATCCACATACTATAGGTTCAAAATATACATGGAATGATATCCTTCGTAAATTGATATTTGTTTCACAGAAGCCTTTAAGTTTAGAAAATCAGTTTTTGTTGGGATTGTTCTTAATCATTTCATTGATTTAGGCTTAAAAATGATATGATTTTTTCTCTTCTGTGAAGAGTATAACATATAGACCCTCAGGTAATATATATTGAGGAGGTATGTGGATATACCTAGATAAGGAGTATCATATTTTCTTATCTACCTAGATAAAGTGCATGTGATGTTATCATCAACATTGATAAATGAAATTTGATGTATTCATCAACTAGGATAGACTATAATAATATATTAAATTGTGTGTATGTTAGAGAAATGGTATTAACATACTATATGTCATATTTTATCTTGGTGTCTTTCAAAAGGGATTATATAATTATTCATACTTATATATGTTATTTCTTGTGTAAACATAGATGGAGAAACATGTATTTGATAGATATCATTCCAAAGTATTTTATAGTACGAGTATAATTGATGATTTTATAGAATAAAATATTTAATTAAATCTATTAATTTTGGAAAATATATTTTCATCAAATTCTACAGTGTCTCGTGGAGTCACAATTTTTGATTTTGAGAATGAGGACCATATTTATAATACATTGATTCATATACCAACCATCTTTATGAGTATATATATATGAAATTGAAGAATTATTTTCAATTTTGTAACATATTATGTAAAATTTTGTGAAAATGTATGATATATTTTTCAAAAGGAACATTATAATAATAATAAAACGTTTTAAATTTTTGTTTCATAAGTTTTTTCTTATAATGTGACATACAAAAAAAATTACACTATGTTTATAAGGCTTTATTGGGGTGGCTGATTTTTAGGTTTGTAGTCTAATGAAACCACCATGAGATAATGGTATAGGATATATCTTGGTCTACCCATGTCTTCACCAGGGCATGGTGTGAAATATTATTCTATTATTGTTCATACATAGTATTATTGTATAACGAAATAATAAGTGAGAATTCAACAAAGTCATCTCCAAGTTCTATAATGTTTGATTGAACATCAGGAGAAAATTATTATTAGGAATTTTAATATATAAGATAAACAGTTAAACATTACATATTAAAAAATAATAATGGAAAAAATTCAAGGATTTGAAACAATTGGATTATTTTGTTAAATTCATAATTAACATTGATTGAATGATTGGTTAATTGATTCCTCTATTTATTTTTTCAATATTCATCTAATTTATTGTTAAAGTAAGACATAATCATATCTAAAATTATCATGCCCTAGATTTCTTTTATCATATAACTAAAGGTCCTTGGAAACAATAGATTTGACGGAGATTCTTTCTATGTATTTGAATACTTGATGATATATGGATACCCTTGGAGGTTTAAACGTATTTGTTTCCCCTAAGTGATCTATAAGGAATGTCTGTTTGAATCCCAAGTCAACACATGTATGGTACCTTATTTTTCTTCATTTTATTATTCATTCAAAAGATATAGATTGATCCAAGATGTTTCTTGGATTTTTGTGATGTCCATTTATATTTAGAATTATTTATATTATTATGAAACCCTTCATTATATCCATTTTTTTGTTTTCATAAATATATATAATGGTTATATATATATATATATTGGGTTATGATATTCCTACGGGAATGGGTTTTTAGGGAGCTTATTCTTCCTAATTATGAAATAAATTATTCTATTTTATCATTAAATTTGATTATTTTTCAGGATATGAGATATATGTGGACTAAGTGTCTTCCACTTATATTAAGAATGTTGGTTAGTTATCTTATTTATAAATATTTTTCATAGTTATAATAATATATTACACTTGTATAAATATATAGTGGTATATAAGAGTAATCAAATGAGAATTATTATATTAAAAACTATTACATATATTCTTATATATATATGATAGTGTTTGTGGTTGAAATTGGTAAAAAAAGTTAATCATTGAGAAATTATGTTTGTATTAGTGTTTTAAATTTATTATTTATCCAGTTAAATGATAGGTTAATTTTTTAGTTTTTTATTATTATTATAATAGGATTAATTTGGTTTTTATAGTATTAATAAATTCCCATATTTTATTAATAAGGTATGAGAATATTACATTTTTTAATATTATTAGACATATATATTTTATTTTATAGAGGTTTATTTAAAAGAACAATTTATTCTATGTGATTTTTTATACTCTTGAAATTGGTCATCTGCCTCTGAATAATTAAAGGTTGGAATGTGGGGGCTATTAATTTTCACCTAACAAGTTCATGTTTGGTTTTAAAATTTTTTCACAATTATTCAATTTTAGTTGTATCAACTAAGGAAAATTCATTTACACTCAATGTGTAAAAATTTCCTTTGATTTGTTTGTTTAATACTTTTTCAACAATTTCACATTTTTAAATTTTAGAAATTATTATTTTGTTTGTCCCCCTTTTTTCATATATAATTATTAAAATAATTAGTTTCACATGTCGATTGTTTTTTAAATGTGTTGAAATGTTTATCCTTATTCTTATAAACCTCTATGTTGAATTGAAACTCCAATTAACTAATTATTATACTTGATTAAACTGTAAATAATTTTCTATTTAATATACTAATACATTATTTCTTTATACTTTATTGATTGGAATTTTAAAGGAAACAGATTTTTTATTTTTAATCCCCATTATTATATTTTGACATCATAATCTCATTTCATATAAGAGATATAGTTATCTTGTTAGTATATAACTTTATATCCACCATTTATATTTAAATATCAGTCTTTTTATTTCATACTTTCTAAAATGTGTCTCCCATATCTTTTCAATCAATTTATATCCATTGAGTATTTCACTTAAGGACCATAAAACATTTGTAGTAATAATAATTCATTTTTATATATTTGTAATATATTCATTTTATTTCATTCCAAAATTTACATAATCAATTTTAAGTGTAGATGATTTAGTATTTAATTCATTAACAATTACATATTGAGTGGCCTCAAAATTATTCCTAGTATTATGTGTTATTTTTCATGAATAAACATTCTTATATATATATAACATTTAATTGAGTATTTAAGACAAAATCTTGGATTTCATAATTTTTATAACATCTTATAAATAGAACTTCACAATGTCATTCGGGTGAATTATGTATTCTATATATAAAATTATCATATTATGAAGGTAAAAGTTGATAAGAAAATATATTAGAACAAGATGACGTTAACACAAATCCAAAGGAAAAAAAATAAATGTACAAAAAAACCATTTTATATGATACTGTGATGAGTGTATTATAATAATTCTATAAAAAATATGAATAGCATGCCTTGTTATTTTTTAATTCAATCCATTGATCTTCTTTGTTTAATATATCATGCCCTATTAGACAATCCTAATAATGATCTCTCAGTGAAATCCAAAAAAACCTTCCTAAAATAAACCCACAAAATGTGTAAAACACCATCACCTCTTATATAAAGAATACCTCTCTTTACAATGTATTTTTAAACCTTATGAGTAAAGGAAATAGATAGAAATAGTAATTTTATTGCTTATAGATTCACAAAATGAAAATATAATCTAATGTTTTTGAAAAATTATTGTCCTAATAATATCAGTATGAATAAATAATTCCGCTTTATTCTCCACCATATTATCATACTGTTTATAAAATTTCTATTTGAGATAGTTTAATCTTCTCAAATGTTTCATAAATAATTTAATTATGAATCATGTTTCATCTAATATATTTTTCACATCCCTCTATTTATTTTCATTAATATGAAATATGGAATTTTGAAATGTGAGAATCAAAACATAGGGAATAGTAGTACAAATTATCTTATTAGGTGAATTTTCTATGTTCTATGAGTGTATTATAAATGTTAAATTAATTTTGAAATCATTCTTTAATTTGTTACTATGATGATTAGAATATTACAGAACCTACCACAAAAGGGGGATAGATCCATTAATTGAAGCGGCCGGTGATGTTCATGCATATAAGATTATACTAATAGTGAAATATTCATAATCTTGTTATATGATAAATATTAAAAACATTATATAAGGATATTTTAATACATTATAATTTATACCCAAAAGGAATGGAATTTCCTAATTTAAATCCTTATAGGGAGGCAATATAAGATTTTATGTTCTAGGAATATACTCAATGGATTAAAACAGTGTGTATTATTTGAATGATTTTTTCTTTAATGTATCCTTCATACAAAAAATACTATATATTATAAAACTATATTTATATTGAACCTACTTCTTTTGTTATATGTTTGTTCAGTACGGAAGATAAGATGACTCTTATAAATATACTAATTTATAGGTTCTTGATTGTAAAGTTGAATGTTTATAAGTATAATGAGAAATAATATTGTGTTCTTAAGGAAATAATGATGATCTATTTAAGGAATAATTATTTATCTTAATGACATGGAAATATAAGTAGATAAGTTGTTTTAATTTGAAGTACTATATATCCATTAATTTTACGAAAATGGTTTATTTTAGAGAATTTGGGTCATTGTGAGGTATTAATTTACATTGATAATTAAATTGGGAAAAGTATTCAGAATCATATTATTGGGTTCCTATATGATTCTGGATGACTTTGAAGATGTTTTACGCTATAATTTCTTAAAGGAATTTATGAAATTTTGTGTTTAAACCAAAAAATTGGTCAACTTTTTCCCAACTTAGTCAGCTAAGAAACCTAGACACCATTTATGTTCAATTAAGTTCAAATTAATGATTCATGAGACAGAGGAATAAATGATTCTTAAATTCTTTTTCAAGTCAATATAGTTATATTAGAACAGATTAGAAAAGGGTAATTAGTATCCACAACAGTGGGTATGTATGGTGGGATACAAGAGAGAACGGAATCCCATTGTAATTCATTATTATATTAATATAACATGGAGGATAATAAATTTTTGTTTTCCTAAATGAATATTTGATGTGAGATCACTTGTTCATCACAATATTCACATATTAAAAGGTCGTCTTTTATTATTTCTTCTTCATTGAATGATTAAACACATTCCATGGAATTATTATTAAAGATTTGATCCACCATTTTTGAAGTATAAGACATGAATATCAAAATGATAATTCTCATAAGAGTTCTCAAAATATCATAGGAACTAAATGATTGTGTAATGAGTGGTGGGATAATATGTAATGCATAAATGTCTTGGTTTCTATAAATCTGAGAAGAATGAATAAATAATTTGTTACAACATCACAAAAATTTTGTGATTATAAAATGAAATTTTGGTTTGTAATATTGAAATAAGTGTGAAAAAAAATTTTAATATTACCAAAATATGTGGATACCTAAATTTGTAAAGAATTCATATAAAGTTTGAGGAGAAGTTTTAGTTAATGATAAATAATATGTTTTCTCTCCAGAATGTCAAAGATCTCAAATTTGAAAATTATGATGATATGATAATCTAATCATAGAATAATTATTCTTGTGTGTGGAGACTATGATAAATGGTGAGATTAAATCTTAGATGCATCAATTAACAATCATGATTAGTATTTGATCCAGACATATAATTTTCAAGGAAAATAAATATGTTATAAAGGAATTAATGGACGAGTAAACAACAACTTTGTGAATGTGTAAACATTATGTATGAAAATATTTTCTATATACAAATCATGTTCCAAAACATTAATTTTGAAAAAATAAATTGAAATTTTCATGATAATAAACAATAACTATGTAAACATCATTCATGTTTACCCTGTGCTTAATAATTATAATATATTATGGTAGATGCGACACTAAAATATAAATATTCATAATGGGAAGAAAGTGAACATGACATTATTGTGGTAAATGTATTACAAGAAAAATATCCTCATGATAAACTATATAGAGGACCACAACATAGTTCTTTTTTAATAGTTTTTATTATCACTATACATGAGATGGTCCATGGTTCATCATGTGTATCCCCACTTATTAAGATATGTTTTGTTTTTATGTGTTTCATGCAAGTGTGGAATGTGAATAAAGATATTTTTTGAATATAAACCTATAAAGGTTCCAATATATTTCCCTATACACTAATGGATTGAAGGAGCTATAAATATAATGAAGACTGAAGGAGATTGATTATTAAAGTTAGACATTTGAATTTAAATAAGAAGGATATCATAGAAATTGTGGGGGATAAATTATAGAAATATATATTCCATAAAGAACAGGATAATGGTGAGGATGTTTAGATATAAAATAGAATTTACAAAACATTTTTAAAATTTAATAATAATAGACTCAATATTGTATTTACATATTATATCAGGACAATTGATTATTAATAGAGAACTAGTACTTCTTTCATAGGAATACTCATTGTGAAATTAGGGAGAAGAAGTAATGATATGTAAATATTTAATTTTTCTAAATATATTAATGTCAAGACATTTGAGTGATCCAACCATTGTGCTAGATATGTATAATAGCTTACTGATTGATGTGAATAATGATGAATGGAAATTTTCTCACATTGAATAAGATATCATAACTATTATATCAATGGGATACATGAATGTATTAAATTCGATGTACACTTCAAGGTGATTCAATAAAATGTTTTGAGTGAATAAGTGATGTTTGTTCTAATACTAATAAGATTCTTTGGTCAAACCCCTATTTTAGTCTCTTGTGAAAATAAATCTAAATCTATGAATGTGGGATGAAAACTATGACATACCTTTAATATAGTCATCTATATTTGGGGTGGTCCTCTTTAACAAAAAATACTATATTTATTTTTTATTTACTACTTTCCATCCATATACACTAACAAAAGAATAAATAATGTGTGATATAAAGAAAGATACATTCACTGAATAAGTGCTGAGTTGAAACGGGATAAAGGTATAAAATTGGGTTAAAAGACCCAAAAATGGCCCCCCCTGAGCCACTATGTATTTTGTAGATAACAACATGATCCTATCAGTTGTTGTCATATCCATAGTCACACCACTAATTTGGATTATCTTTTTTAATATTTGGACCTGTAGATTCTTTACCAATGGACACATGGTGTAAAAATATAGACGATTCATGTCAAATGTTGCATAGATTCCCTTATATTAGATGAATAAAAATTGGAGAAGAAATAAGGGGGTATGAATGAAAAATAATAATTCTCTCTTTAGATAATATGAATAAAAACATACATCAACATGATGGAATCATGATGTTATCAAACCAAACACTAATATTAAATAATTGGATGAGAAGTTCAATGGAATAATGGTATATTGTAATTATAATTCAACTTAATCATATCTATTCTATCATGTTTAGGTAATTATATATTATTTCCACGATAGTACATATGATAAATCCAACATATTCTGTGAGGTCTATATATGAGAAGATTTTTTTGATTCGTAATTTGTTCATTCAAGTGCTTGTTTTGAATAAATACTATAATGGTTGGACAAATCAGTTTTAGTTTTTATTTTCACCTCCCTTAAAATATTTTAGAATAAGTCAATCATATTGAAATAGAATAAAACATGAAGGATAACTTCTTGTGAAAAACTGATCATTAGCGGAGAAACCTTACTAACCAAATATAGGAAAAAATTTATGGAATTTAGAACATGATGGAAAATTCTCCAGACATGATATTTATTATCTAAGATCAAAGAATGAGAAATAAGAATCCTTTAAAAGGAAAAAATCATTTATACACTATAATTAGAGAAAATCTCAATCATTAATGTTATGAATTCTCTATTAGATGTCATGTCTAGAGAGATTAAAGAACTTGACATCCTATTACAAGAAAAGATAAAATTGTATGACAATCTTATTGAAATAATAAAGAATAAGTGTAAAGGTAAAATGATGATAGTATAAAACCAGAATTACACTCTCAATTTGAAATACATTTACTTTAAAATAAAATTAGAGAATTTAAAAATTTCTCAAATGAAGTCTTCATGAGAAGCTAAAAGAGAATGTTATATTTCCACATAGTTTTCAAAGAAATGATATAGTTTTAAAAAAACCTATATTCTATGTGAAGAATGCATTAGGATCATCTCATGATCAAGTTTCAACAGCATAAAAACTGAGTAAGTATAAAGCATTAAATATAATATTTATTCTAAATATCTCTATATAAACTACATCAGATTAAATAAAAAACATATATGTATAATTGAATGAGGAAAAAATTAAGAGAAGTTTCACATCATGTTCATGGTGAATGTATGTGGTATGAGTTCTAATTAACCAATAAGAGACTAAAAAGTGGAGAATAGATCCCAAAAAAATTATTCATATATATTTCAACTTCCTGGAAAATAAGAAATTCATAAAACAACATCAAGATTTTTGGGCAGTTACTGGTTTTGTAGTAAGTTTTGGAAAATGAGAAATGGATATTGTAATAATTATTCAACTGTTTTGAGAAAATTAAGGCCATCATTAAAGAAATTAAAATATATGATGGTGAAAGGTTCAAATATATAGATTATTTATCTATCTATATCAAAAATAATAGGAAACATGAAGATAGTATGTGGGAATTTCAATCAATTAATTCACAGGAGTGGTATATTCATTTCATATATTATCAAGTATATAAAAAGTGATATCAATAAATATGGCTACAAAATTGGATTAAGGAATAAGAATGTATACCTTGGGAATATTTTAAAATTGTAATTATGAAAATATTATTCCTAGAAAATTTTCCAATAATTATTTTTAAAAATCCTTAGGTTATAAATCCTATAAGTTTAAGTGGAATTCCACATCCATTAAAATTTATTTTAGGGAAGTATATCAAAATTATTCATAGGGGAACACCTATAAGGGTTATAATAAACCTATTATTTGTTTAGTTATTTTTTGTGAAGATTTGAAAAAATAGGAATTGAAGAACCACAAGTAAAATATTGTGGTAAAGGAAAAAAAATACTCCGCATAAATATTACAAAATTCAAGATATGTTTTAAACAAATTAAAATACCAATGTTAAAGATGACCTATGTAGGATTTTAGATCAACCTAGAAATAATTAAAATGCTTATTTAATAATTAGAATTGAATTAAAATAAATATTGAGGAATATAGTTGTTTCACCTATTGATACATGATCTTTATTGATTATAGAAAGAATATAATACCATACATAATATTTATTATTAAAGTAATGAAGATAAATAATCATAGGATCACAAAAATTAGAAAGTAAATGATCTATCATAAATAGTATTTCAAATTATAAAGTTTAAGATGATAAGGGTTACTGAATTGAGAAAAAATATCAACTTTTTTGTTGTCACTAATGTGAATAGAGGATCCATCATAATTCTTAAATCCTTGTTTTATAATTTTTTTCTAACCATAAAAGTAATTAAGGGTGAATTTAGTTCTACTAAGAAGAAAAAAAGTGTAAATGTGATGACTCAAAATTGAATACAAAAATTGATTATGTGTAATATTTGACTTTTCTCATATTTTAATAACTTGAACTATGATTATTTAAATGAGTAACACTAATGAAGAAACTAATGTTATGTCCTATTAATGGGGGATAATATTAATTGTCTAAATAATATTTGATAAAAAAATCCATCAATATGAGATTTTCCTAAAATTGAAAGTTTCTTTAAAAGATTCCATATTCATGAAATTCATATAAAATATTAATTTCCAGTAGGTTATTTACTTTTATCCATTTGAAGATGTTTTAATTATCATTATCTCATTATTATGCTTTTCGAGATTTTATATGGGGGAAATTATTTTTATGATACATATTAAATTATGCATTTTGATGAGATATCACAGTTGATATCTAAAACATGCTACATGTACTTATGTTTTTTTTTTGACATGTGTATTGAGATGGGTTTACGATTTCATGTTCTAATTCCAATTAATTTTTTTTATTAATTTAAATAATCTGGATTTATCCTAAATACATTTGGATGGCCCCTGATTGATTTAGGGAAATTTTAATGATTATATATCATATTCATGGAATAATGGATAGCTTTTCTCTCAAAATAAAACCCTTTTATTTTCTGGGCCAGTCATGGATTCTGTAGACATAGAGTGGAATGATGGATGGTTCATAACATATAAAAGAATCTAATACCATACTCTCTAGAGTTAATTTTTAATTTTTATCAATAAGGGGGAGGTACATAAAATAGAAATGTTAATGAGAAAAGGTAGAGAGTAGAAAAACCAAAAAAAATATTGACGAACCATTTTATAGAATTTGTATTAATAAAAAATAAAATAAGGGACTATTGAAAAAACATTATTTAAATATATATATATATGTATTTATTTATTTAATCTCAATAATGAATATAAGATGATTCATTTCAATATTTCTTAGATGATGTTATTGTTAATGGATTTTGAAGTACCCAGGATTGATGAGAAAAATGTGTAGTTCTAAAGAAATGTGTAAAAAATGTATTAAGTAATAATGATTTATCATAAATACATGGATGTTTTAGTAAATAATTAACTGCCAATAGATTATTAGAGATAAATAATATTTATAAAAATGGATTTCTTTTGTATCTATGTTGTTTTAATGATGATATTTATATATATAATTAAATGTGGAAAATTTAATTAGAATATAGATATTGAGTTCAGATATGTTTCAAGCTGTATATGAAGAATATATAAACTATCATTTAATAATTGAATTTATGATATTTTTAATTATAATAAAAAAATAGAAAACTATTATACAACTCCAGTAGAGATAAAGATTTGATACTAATGGAATTCAGCTAAGCATAATGTTTGGAGATAGTAGACTACCTCATTGAGGGTGTATTGATCATTCCCTGGTTGGGAGAGGTATAGGTGTGTAGGTTGGTGAATGTTTCTTAGAAACCATTGGTCTGGGTCAACATATTGGGCTATGTGAAAGAAAAAACTCTAAAAAACTGTCATTTGATTTGATGGGACATAGATTCAAAAAATTCATTATTATTGAATATAAATCCTCAATTTTTTATTGATGAAATGCATTAATATTCAATTATTAAAACAACATAATGAATTATTTATTTTCTTCTTTCATGGTTAAAAATAAACCACAACCATATTATTAAATGTGTGTTCCCCCATTTATGATGTATAAGACAAAAATATTAACAAGATCATTCATAGAAACATTCTAAGAATATCACAGGTACAACCTGAACACATGATTATTAAAAAGATAATATAAAATAGACACACGTAATAGGTTCTGTGAATATGAGAAAAAAGGATTAAATAAATTGAGGATAAGATCACCCAATGTTCATGTTGATGAAATGATAAATTATTTCTCATTGTTGAAATAAATGTGTGAATATCACTATAATATGAAAAGAATAATTGGATAATAAAATATATAGATAATTCATATGAAAGATGATGTGGATATTTAGTTTATTAAAAGTAGAATAAAGCTCTTTGAATGACACAATATTCTGTGGGGAATTTATATGATAATGCCTCACTATTCTTATCTTGAAACATGAATCAAAGTGTGTAGAGACTGGGATCCAAGATGGGATTTAGTCATACATGCTCCACAAGATAAATTTTTTATTTTTTTGAGATGCATGGTATCATTTCATCCAAATTGTTACTTCTGAAAATCCAAATTGAGACACTAAAATTTAATACTGTTATAGTGAAAGTATGGGATCGATCCACATGGAGAGGATGTTTCTTTATTTTATGTCTCTTGTTTACAATTAATTAGGCATGGTTTACTGAAATCTAGAGTCGATATTTTTATGTTTCAATGATAGTGTAATAAAACATTCAATTTCTTGATTCAATATAGATAGAAAAACACAAAAAATTGATTTTGATGATAAATGGGAAGAATGCATCAGGGGTATGATTTTTTTTGTAATTAATAAATCTGTTTTCTTATGAGGTTATGTTGTTCATAAAAAATCACATCTCTAGGTTTTGTATATAACTAAAACCCTTTGTTGTGGTGAATTTTTTTTCAATTAGTAGAATCCAATTCCTTAGTCTGAAATTTTCTTTCTATTAATTTTTTTAATTGTAAGCTCTTTTGATATGATAACTCCACCAAATGATCATTGATGTTTTTAATCGTAATTCCTCAGAATATCCTTGTAAATCTCGTTCTTGGTCTAACACATTGTTTTGAGTGATTTTTTGAAATCTTTTTTGATGGATTATGAGCGAAATATAAATAACACAATTACAATATTACAATTGATAAACAAAAAATCAGAATCATCTACAACCCCAACACTTAGAGTATTTAGCTACTCATGGAGTAGCTACTGACTAAAAAACATATGATACCTGATATAAACATTGAAAAAAACATTTTATAGAATATTTTCATGGTGGTATTTGTAGATCCTCCTCTCTCGCATTCTCTTCTTCTCCTCCTCTCTCTTTTTCTTCCATTGGGTGTCTCTGAAATTTCCCCCTTTTTGTGTCTATGTGTGTCCTATCAAATTTGGAGGGCATTCCCTCCTATTTATAACATTTGGGAATACACAATGTGTACTTAAAAGTACACGGCGTGCGGCCAAGTCACCTTGACATGGTCTATCTTTCTTTGTCGGTGGGTGATCTACTGTGACTCCCTTGACATCGAACATGGCACACCCCAGTTTTTGGGTGTAAACAGCATATAACACCACCCACATGGAATTCAATATCAATACTAAGCGACCAAACGCTTCCAGAAAGGGGATCAAGGTGTGTACATGGTAATCACATAGTATGTACTCTCGGGACAGCAACATGGTTGTGTAGTTGGTCTTATGGATCCATTATAGAGCAATAAAACATGATGTGTTTATGAAGTACATGTTTTGTATTTATAAAAAAATTCAAACCATTCTAGATTTGTGTCTTATGCATTAAAATACCTTAAAATCATCATAATTAATGATTTAATTAATTTTATATTTAAAATAAAACATATATCATTTGAAAACATGTTTTTACACTCTATAGAATATATAAAAATTTATGCACAAATCGAGAACATCAAACTCCCCCACACTTAGTCATTTTCTTGTCCTCAAGAAAAATTTCGACATCAAATCAATATAATCCATACTATAAAAAAATAATCCTTCAACTAATCATAATTATAAATACTATAGCCATAGAAAAGGATTTTAAATGGGAAAAATTATTTCAATTCCAAAAATATTCTAAGCATTCCTTTTATTTATAACAAATATTGATTGTGCATCCTCTTTCATCCAAATTTTGTATCATTTAATAAATAAACATTCCACTTAATGATTTTCCCCCATAGAAATTACCACAATAATCACTTAAGATTATTTAATAAGGGGTGTACTCAATCATTAGTATATACAATCTATCCACCGGCATGCTTGTGTTATCATTATCCACATCAAAAGTCAAATAATAAAAATCATGAGGTCTTTAAATACAGTTCAAATGATTCTTAGGCTATGGGTTGGTAGATAATGACGAAAAATAATCTCAACATCTTGGAAAGGGAGGATGAATTATTAAATAATAATAATGGATATTTAGAAATAGTGATCAATGAAAATTCATCCCTAATCAAGATCATTAAAATGGTGTCATCGCCCTGATATTCTCATAACAAAATGGGTTCATAAACCCTCAATAATATGTAATGAATGAATCTGGTCCCTCTTTTGAATTTTTCAATACGTTTTTAAGAAATATATGGACCACCATGTATACAATTACTAGTGGTTTTGGAACCCTTCTCCCCAAATGAAAAACCGGCACTCTCCCCCATAGAGAAATGCATGGTTGCCTGCCCAAAATTACCATGAATGGACAAATATCCCACTATAAATCTCAAATTATTAATCATGAAATTTTTTAAAAGAATTATGGTAGGAAGGATAAATAGACTTGTAATGTGTATTCCTATCATTTCAGTTCATGGTTTTTATGGCTTGAAAAGGATCATATGTAGAGTAGATATTATATAAAAGGGGATTAAAAACAATCAATTACCTAAATCATTTTAATGTCATTCAAAATTATTCATGTTTTGAAAAAAAAAAATCTTGCATGTTTTATATATTATGCACATCCCAAGAATCTCTCATGAAAAATGGTATAAGAAATTATTTGTGAACGAGGATTACAATACCTTTCAGGAAGGAATAAAAATAAAAGGTCAATCAGGTCATGACCTAAGTACAAATAATCAATCTTATAAATGTAAATGTCTAATAATTTAAATCTAGAATCAATCTATATCAGAAATAATTAAAAAATACCTTGAAATGAAAAATATTCATATAACATTTAATATTTCAATTTATGTATTTTTTATATATTATTACTATTAATAAAAAAACTTCCACATTTTAAAATATTTCAAGTGTTAATGAAGTATCCCATATCATTTCATGGTAAAAGACTAGTGTAGTCGGAGACTCTCCCCCACACATAATATAGTACATGGTCTCCTAATTTCAATACCAATGAAAGGGAGAATATGTGAGTAAACATGAGTGGGAAGGAAGAGCGAAAGAAATAAAATAAGTAATGCTAAAGAAAAAATGAAAAAGAAACACCAAAAAACACCCTCCTCGTGGAAAGTCAACAAATATGGTAATAAATCGAAAAATTTATTCCAAAGTCACTCTAGAGTACCTGTGAAAGTCGATGGAATGGAAAAATAATTCTACGGAAACTTATATTTTCACATTCCATTCAAAGCATAATATATATATATATATACATACATATTGGAAATAAATGTGCCAGAACTAGTCCACGGGTCACCTTAGATGATTAATCATCTGTATGAAGAGGATCTGGTGATGGAGGCATGCCGATAGTAGAAACAGGATGCATTGGATCGCCACTCTGAGTGATAGGCACAGTAGGGACTTTAGGCATGGCAGTAGAGGAAGTAGTATCTGATGTAGTAGTAAATAAAAGAACAAAATCCATGGATAGTGCTTTCAGTAGAGTCTGAGTGGTTGGAGGTTGAGGATAAGAAGGAGAAGTAGGTGTTTTGGGTATTAGAATGTTGTGGTTCTCATAGAGGATACCCAAGAGTTGTGCAATCCATGTCTAGGACTGGAGGAGGGTAGTATGATGGGGCTTCAGGATGCCCAGACGACAGTCTATTTTGACCAACTAAATGGTGGTGGGGATATCAGGAGAGGGTGAAGATGGAGGTGGGGAGGTGGAAGGAATATAAGAGGAGGGGATGGTGGAAGAAAAATAAAGGATTGAAGAAGTGTGGTGGGGTGGATAAGGAACATTTCTGGTGGATTGTGTGGGTCCAAGTCAGTAATAGTTGTAGGAGTAGGTGGGTCATCTCTCACCTCTGTAAGAGTTAGGGGATTGTGGACAAAATCGTAGTTGTTGCCTCAATTCTTGACCATCCTCAAGTGGATAATCGTGAGAAATCCAAGACGCTAAATAGAGCCTAAGCGGTGGTAAGGGGGAGAGGGCTCAAAAACTCCCAGATGGAGTACCAAGATAGTGGCATAGAAACTACCGTTTTGGTTTCCCTAATGACCATGCATCATAAAATGGAAGTAAGAATTGGATATAAAAGGGAGGTCAGGGTAGTAGATTCAGAAAATACTAGTGAGAAGGTCCATGTCATGACTAAACACGACACCCATATCCTCATTGAAAGAAACTATAATGGTGTTGAAGCATCGGTGAAGGAAATTAGGTGATGTGAAATTATGATTTTTCTCTTATGCGATGTGGGGGTGTATCTATGGTCATGAAAATCAATCTCCCACCACATGGCTATAAGGCCAGAGTGCTCAAGGCGGGTAAGGGTGGAGACAGGATGTGGGGTAGAAGGATGGGGTAAAAATTCCACCATCTACCAAAATCCATCATGGTAAGGAAAAATAGTCGTCCGCCCAACCCAAATCAAACCAGGGTAGACGTATTAGTCGGTGTCTATCAGTAGGTGGGACCATCAAACTCAAAGGTCCCCTTGAACTCCAAAAATAAATATGTGTAAGTGGAAGTGTTGACCTCAAGTTTTTGAATGAGATGTGTACGGCCAAGGGGCTCGTCAATCTTCTGCCATATGCCAAGGCACTTTGGAATGCTTACTTCATGAATAAGGCCACTCAAATGGATAGTGTGGAATTAGAATATTCAAAATCGGTATACTAAAATATGACCCTCAAGAACGATTGGTCATGTATGTATCTGAGGGTGAGGGATGTTGGTATGGGCTGAGGTGGAATTGTTGATGTCAAGGAAGAAGGGAAATTTGTGCTAAATGTAGGTGGAGTAGCCGATACATGAGATTACTTTTAGGATGGGATAGTAAAAGATGAAGGTATTGGCTCAGTCTGGTCCACCCCTATCATGGACGGGGAATCTGAAGGGGTGAAGCCAAAAAAGGGATCAGTGACCCCTGGACTCGCATCCACTCTGGATGGTGTGGTAGCATATATAGTGGAAGTAGTGGGGGCAGGGAAGGGGCGTCATATAATTTACTGGACCGATAGATGGCACTGAAGGAGGAATCAGTAGAAGATAAGGTAGTGAGGCCAATGTTGGTGGGTAAAAATGGGTAAATTTAATGTGGGCCACACGGAATGTCGAAGATGAATCTGATTGAAAGGGGGAGATCACCCTCAGTAGTGAAATCAAGCAATTTCACAATCATGGTATCTTTAACTACCATAAATGAATGAAAAGAAAAGAAAAGAAAATAATATAATAAGAATAAAATAAGAATGAAAATGTGAGAAAATATAAAACAAATTAGAACAAAATTTGTAGATTCAGGATACACGATGTGTAGTAAAATCTGTGTAAGATCCCATTTACTCTGGATAGACATTCCAAAATAGAATATGGTCAGGTATAAACAAGTTCAAAACATGTAATGAGATGTACACTTCCTATGTTACAACATGTAGTGGTTCTATTTTAATTGACTAGAAACGACTCCACATTGGAAAGGGATATGAAAAACGACACGCCATGTGAAAGGTGTACATGCCGTGTGGAAAAACCTAGCATGAAAGGTGTGTAATCCATCCATAATGATTCCAATGAGGTGACATAGTACATGATGTGTACCGATCATACATGCCTTGTGTGGATAAATGGGAAGGGGTCGTGTACCCCAAGACATAGGCTCCTCCTTAAAGGTAGGGGTAAGGCCCGATACACGGTGTGTACCGAACATACCTGCCATGTGTATTTGGAAATATGAAAATCTATCTGTGTGGGTGTGTACAAGATATACATGGAATGTGTCCTTCGTGCACCCTATGTACTGTGTGGGAGACCTAAATGGTCACCCAATTCAAAATCACCCTAAACATATATTAAAACATGAAATTGGTGGTGACAAATGACACACCTCGAGTGAGGATCAAAATGCAGAAGAATTCAAGATCAAGATCACAAAAAATAGTTGGATTGGGGTGATGGATGCATAATGGCATCTGGAGTAATAAAACAATGAGGAGGGGGTCGCACGACATGGGCTCAGGCCAGGTACGGCTCCAGCCTTTATTGATGATGTAAAAGACATGTCTTAGAGCATATACATCGTGTATGGTTTTCTTGAGGAATCACAATATTAGAAAGTTATTAATTTAAAACATAATTATTTATAAGAGAAAAATAATTAAATAAAAAATAAACCTATATATATAGTGTATCAAAGGATGACACACCTTTTGTTAAAATATATGAAAACGATACTACCACCTTTTCTCTAGTTCTTGGGGCGCGATTCGAACCAGAGAATGGTTGTTATGAACATAATCCCTCAACCACTAGAGAAAAGGTTGTAGTGTTAAGCATTTTTAGTTATTGAGAATAATAAAATTATAAGTTCAGTTACACACTAGATGTTTAAAATGCACATTTTATGGTATTAATTTGAATAAAAGGGATGAAGCAGGGAGAGTAGACAAGTTCGAACACGGGTCTTCAGAATCCCAGACCAATACTCTTCCAATATTCCATCTTTACCCACTTGCATTATCCTGTTTTTAAAACCGCTTAAATTATGAATAAAAACATAGATCGCACGATGTATATTGAAATACACATACTGTGGTTTTATTAATATGAAAATTTATGGAACTAGGTTGGTTGTCAGGATTTGATCCCATGACTTTGGGTTCTGGTTTATGAACCAATCTAGTAGGTTCAACCTCATCATTGGTTTTCTTTTATGAGTAAAAACTTATATTTTGTTTTGAAAACTACCACACACACCGTTTAATTAAACAAGGGTTATAAAGGATAAACCTTGTACTGAAGGCAGGTATGGAGTGATTCGAACTGGTGATGGATTGGATACATTGTGGTGACCTTACCGTCAACACATGCATCATTTCCATTTATTAACATAATTAATATACACTCATACTTCGAGTTCTTTTAGAATATACATTAAAATATAAAGATCACACCATGTGAAAAGGTGATACACGACGTGTAGTCACTAGGTTGGCTTTGAGGAAGCACCTTTGTTTTAGGTCTTTGGCTTGACCATACATGGTTGTCAACCTACCCGAATTGTATGGTGGATATTTTATTAACCATGTCCATAATTTAAAATTATGGCTTCAAATGCTTCCCAATTACCTTAAATGTTTGACTGTCGGCAAAAATAACGTTCACCATAGCATTGTGGATAAAACATGATCTCTTGGAAAGGTCCTGACCACCAAGACGTTAATTTACCTACAAATAATATCAAATGGGAGTTAAATAATAGTACATCATCACTGAGTTGGAATGAAATCTGACAGATCATGTGATCATGGACCACCTTTGTCTTCTCTTTATATAGACTAGCATTTTCATATGCCTCTCACTGAATATCATCATGTTCCATTAGTTGAAGCTTTTTCTTCTCTTCTACAACTTTTAGATCATAGTTTATGGACTTCACATCCCAAAAGGATATATCCTCAAGTTCCCTGGGTAAATGAAATGGATTTCTATAAATCAACTAGAATGGTGACATTCCCAGAATTGTTTTGATGGTGGTCTTGTATGCCCACACAGAATTATCATGTTTATTGGACCAGCCCTTCCTTTAGGATCCCATTGTCTTCTCTAAGATCTCATTTAATTCTCTATTTGAGACTTTCACATATTCAATATATTTTGGATGACAAATTTTCATTATATTATAGCTCAAACCATACATTAGATGCACATTCGACATCAACACGTTATTAGAAGGAATCCCACAATCACTTATCAATGCCCATGGAACATAGAACCTGCTAAAAATAATTTTCTTCAAGATGGACATGATGACCATTTCTGTGTTGTGTGTCGTGGATATATCTTCCACCCATTTTGAAATATAATCCACAAAAATCAATATGTAAGAGTTTCTAAATTATGGGGTAAAGTGGCCCATGAAATCAATACACCATACATCAAAGACCTCTGCCTAAAGGATAGGGTGTCGAGGGGTATCATATAATCACCCCAGGTACCATTTCTTCTAGAACCTATCACAATGTGTCTCAAAATATCAAGCATCATCGTGCATGGTAGGCCAGGAAAATCCAGATTATAGAATTTTCACTATTGATCATTCTGGACTGTGATGTCCTTGACCTGGGGAAGAATGAAAAAATTCCATAATTCCTTGAATCTCTACTTATGGTACGATGTTTTGGTTCACTTTGTCTACACATTATCAAAATATCAGTGGGTCTTCCCAAAAATATCATTTCACTTCGGACAAAAATTGTTTCTTTTGTTGGAATGAGAGATCCAGGTGAACAACTCATGTAGAAAATTAATTGGCTATGTCAGAATACCATGGAAGAGGTTTAACTCCAACTGAGAAAGTGTTCTCCTCCAAGAAGTCCTACTTGATTTCTCTTCCAACATCTCTTTCTGAATGAGTTAAATCAAATCTGGAGAGAAGATGAAAAACCACATTCTCACTTCCACTCATATAACGGATTTCCAAGTAACATTTGTGGAGGAGAAGCACCCAACAGATGAGTCGTGGTTTTTCATCCTTTTTTTACAAATAATTATATGATGCATGGTCAGTGTAGACAATAACATTAAAAGCACTGAATATTAGAGTAACTTGTTGAATGAAAAACCACTGCTAGCATTTCCTTCATTGTGATAGTGTAGTTAATTTGTGATTCAATTTGGGATATGTTGGCATAGTATATTGGTCTGAAGATTCAATTTAGCCTCTACTCAAGAACTACTCCCACGAAATGGTCACTTGTATCACACATAATAAAAAAAAACACCTCCCAATTTTGTACAATCATGATTGGATCTTCTACTAATTTTTTCTTCATAAGATCGAAGGCTACAGTTTAGGTTTCATCAAATTAAATGATAGAGTCTTTTGAAAGGAGACCTGTTAGTGTTTGATATATCATTGAAAAGTCACAAACTAATTTTCTATAAAAAAAACTACATGCCCAAGAAAGCATTGGATATCCTTAAAAAATGTTGGGATAGGAAATTGTGAGATGAATTCAATTTTGTCTTGGTCACCTTCAATTCCCTGAATACATATTTGGTGGCCTAAGACAGTGACGTTTTGTACCATAAAGTGGCACTTATTTCTTTCTAAGACCCGATTAGAGTGCACGCACTCGTCTAGGACCAATACTATATTTCTTAAGAAACTATTGATTGACTTTTCATAGACTGATAAATCATCCACCAAGACTTCCAGAATCTGCCCAACCATATCATGGAATATTTCCAACATGCATCACTAAAAGATGGTTGGAGCATTACACATTCCAAAAGACATACTTTGATAGGTAAAAAATACATATGGTAATGTGAACGTGCTTTTATCTTGGTCTTCATGAGAAATTTAAATTTTGTTATATCCAGAATAACAATATAAAAAGTAATACAATTTTTGCCTTATTAATCTCTCCAACATTTGATCCATAAAGGGGAGTGGGAAGTGATCATTCCTTGTGACATCATTAATATTTCTATAATCCACCCATAATATCCATCCCATGACTTTTCTTATTTTTATAAGTTCATTTTTATCATTACTGGTCATGGTTATACCCCCCTTTTTGGGTACCACTTGCAAAGGACATACCCATGGGCTGTTGGAGATGGGGTAGATGATTCCCACATCCAAATTCTTGATCACCTCATTATTAAATACCTCCATCATGTGAGGATTTAGACGTCATTGTGGTTTCAGAGATATTTTTGATCATTATTTATGTAGAACCATTTGGGTACAAATGTTTGGGTTGATCCCTTTAAGATCAGTTACTATCCATCCAATATCATATTTTCTTCGGTTAAGAACCTATAGAAGTGCATGCTCTTTCCCTTGTGAGAGGGATGCATTGAGTATAACTACCATTGTGTTATAATTTTCTATGTATCCATACATCAAAGATAATGAGAGAGGTTTGGGTTCAAGTTGTGGGGATTTTAGAACAAAGAGAATAATTGCTTCTACCTCAGTCTGCTCGAGAATATATGGAATAATTTCATGTTTCCAATAATGGATTCCCTAGACTATGATTAATTGAAACTATTCTAATCCACAATCAAGATGGACTTTATCGATGAATGGTCCATCAGTGATATTACTACATTCCATATCATCTACTATGTGGCCCAATTGATTTTTTATAGAGTCAACACATATCAATCATCATTTTCCATCGATGATACTTGCTTAACATATTTGAGTACATTTTATGATACCTTTTTATCTACTACTCTAAAAATAAATTCGAATTGATGAACATCATTCAAAACATTCCAATTAGCCATGAAGGGTCTTCCAAAAATAAGAGATGCTTCTTGATCTTCCTCCATGTCAAGGTTGATAAAATTAGTAGGAATAATTTGTAACACCCCTTGTTTTTGTAAAAATAAATAGAAATGCATAGAACTTTTTTTAAATTAGATATTTATAACTAGCCTTTTAACATAATTTTTTCCACTTCTATGTTTTGAATTTCAAGAAGGTGTCATCTACAATTATGTTCGGTATGTTATTTAGATTCTATTGGATCCAACTTGTTTTTTTCGTGAATAGTAACATGCCCATATGAATAGTAATATGAATAGTGATATGACCCTAATGAATAGTAAATGTTATTATTATTTTATTTTATTAAGTTTTTAAGATAATAGAATCTAGATTAATTTTACATTGTGATATAGAAGTAGTTACTGAATTAGAATTGTTAAATTTTGAATTATGTATGCTTTTAATAAAAAATTAAATTATTAATATTTAAAAAATTATATTCAAAAAATGGACTTCATTTTTTAATTCTACACGTCGATAAATTGTTAGGGTGAATTTTGGGAATTTTTCTGAAACAGTTGATTTTTTGGTGAATAGTAAAAAACACAGTTTTTAGTTTCAGTGTATTAATGACATCATTAATGATATAATAATGATTTCATAAATATGGTCGACTTGGGAATATTTAAACAATATGTGAGGTGTCCCATGTGGCTTATCCCATGGGAAAATACCATGGGCAAGCCCATGGTTTTTTAAATACAACTCTTGAGGTGTTTGTAGGGATTGAACCCTCAAAAAAGGGTGACAGGTTATAACACCGACCACTAGAAAATATAAAAGAATAATTATAGTGAGAAAACATAATGATATATATTTCTGAGTATGTATCATGATGCTTATTAAGTAATCATTTCAGGGATAAAAAACAATTTTTTTTCATGGTTTTTAATTAATCATCATACAATGTCACAACTCTTCATCAATATCAGATAATATATCACTTGGTATTTTTTTTACAAGATTAAAAATTAAGAAAGTGTTCAATATGCATCGAGTAGAAATTTCAATTGTATCTAATCAGGATCCTGAGTTGCCTCAATGTCTTGGTGAGGCATTTTGCATTATCTTCATATATAGTTGAGTTTCAATAGTGTCAAAATAATTCAAATTCTAGAGGATAATCAAAGATATTTTTCAATTTATATAAAAGGTGGTTGGGATAACACCATCCTCTAGTTGAGTTTCTTTAAAACTATAGATTTCACTCGAGCATTTAGATAGATCCTTTCGAATCCCTTTATATGTACTTGAATGAAGTTGTATAAAGAAAACTATTAGGTCCTTAGTTTTATGGTAAAATAGAATAGAAGGTTAGATGCATTTAAAAATATGTATGGAATGCACAAATTTGAAAAAACATTATGATGAAAATCATCAATGTGATATAGAATTTGAGTATTTTATAAGGATTTTTTATGAATTTATCAATTTTAGAAATAATGGAAGACTAAACCCAAGATATATCAGCCAAGTTAAAATACTTGATCTTATTGGGTTTTTAGATTATCATTTTCTGTTTCCACTAAAACCTTATTCTTTTAAATAATTGTAATATGTATCACTCTAGATGAATTATATACCTGTTGAATCCCATGTACTAAATTCTATTTTTATACCTCTGGACTTGATAATTTTTATATAGAATAAATTGTAAAATAATAGATCTAATAGAGGATTCTATGTAAAATTAACCACATAAATAGTAAAGGTTTTATGGTGAAACCACAACATTGATTAATGGAAATGGGTACATTAGGATATAATTAGGTAGAATTAACCTTATTTATTTGTATTATAGTGATTAATTTATAGGGTGAAATACATTTCATGGGGGGTAGAATGTAACACCCCATGTTTTTGTGATTTTTTATGAATTTATTATGTTTATTCCATATTTTTAATAACATGAAACACCATTTAAACCATAAATTATAGAAAAAATGTAGTTAAGATTTTGGTACCAATTACACATTGTTATTCTTGTTATACATGCAACACTAGTTCAGGTTGTGTTAAATAGAACATTGTGTTTAAAAAAAACCAGGATATACAATTTTAATTCAAATGTGGCCATTATAACCTAGATATTATACATAGAGATATGAATATAAATCACTGATTTCATAAATATTCTTTATAATTTATTATTATAAATATATATTGACAAAAAAATTTAACTATTTTTTAAATTGTTATATGTAATCAAATTACGTCATTCTAAAAAAATTATTTTGTGTGAAAAATAATAAATATATTTTTTTTATAGTTTTAGGTTACTAATTTTATAAAATAAACTAAATTTATTAAATCACCATTTCAAAAATATCCTTGAGTGAATTTTTTGGATGTTTTGGAAAGTTTCAATTTTGGATGAATAGTGAAGAACACTGAATTTTAATTAAAAACTACCTTCTAGTTTAATTTACTTATAAAGATAAATTATATTTTAAATATATTTTAAAGTAATATTTGTAAAATTATACATCCAATAATTCAATTTATATCATTTTATTCAATTTAATATTTAATTTTGATATAATAACCTTTTAATATTTTCAATATTTTCTCTTTAAAAAAATGGTTTCTCATCACATCTACATGATTAATATTAAAAAAATATAGTTTTGTTAACCAAATTCGGAGAAATGAATTAAATTTTTATATTCGCCACAATTTATATTATCTAATAATATCTACGTCATTTTTTACCATAATGTACTACAAAAACAAAACAAAAATTCTTACAATGGTTATAGTAAAAATGGGAAAACTGTTGATTAAACTAAAATGATGAAGGATAAAAAATAAAAAAAAAATTCAAAAACACATTTTATGGATATATTTTGACCATATATCTTATATGATCTAGAATGGTCTATTATAGGATGCCTATGATATAATAAAAGGCCACCCATTATCCTATCCTATTGATGAATTTATAAATATTTATCATCCAATAATTCATTAAATAAATTCCCTCAAATAATCATATAATCCTTATGTTTGGAAAAAATTCATCCTATGAAGGAGTTTGGTGAACACCTAAGGTTACCTAAAAAAGATGTAATGTTCTTTAATGAGAGCTTTAATTTTATTTATTCCTACACATACATAAATTATTATTATATCATTATAATATAGTAAGCTCAATATATTCCATAAAATGATATGTTGTTATGTTTTATAAATATAAAACAAAATCAACTTCTATGAAATTGGTTATGAAATCTTTATTTGTGTATGGAGGACTACCACCCGTGAATCAATGACATTTTTTCCAATATCACCTCTCATTGTAGTTTATGATTATGGACTGAATGAATATATATATATATATGTTTTTTATAAAATTAGTAGATCTATTGAATAATTATACCATATATTTTTATACTTTAAATTTTATTAGGGATACAATAATGTTGTTTGTCTGTATGTCGGAATACCACCTCATGAAGCGATGTGATTCATTTTCACTAACACTATACATGAAATATAAAAATGATTAATATATTTGATATATATGAAATAAATATTGGCTTAATTACATATTTTACATTATAAATATTAAATAAATCATTTATTTCATACCTTTTCACTCATTGAAATATAATAAATTCATTCACATACTTGTGGAGTGCCGCCTTCAATAAGCGATGTGAATCCTTTTTCACCACCACACAACATGGATTATGTGTGTAATTTTATTAAAATAACTAATATGTGATTTATTAAATTATTATACTTCATTAAATATAATATATTACCTACCTTCTTTCCAAAATTATCTTTGTAAAATGGAAATTTCACTCAGGCATACGTAAGGAATATCATCTCCATGATCTTAACATACCTCATTTCACAAAACCATCATTCAGGATTGGAATTGAAAGTATAATTGAAATAGAAATATGATAATTTATTAATTATTATTATTAATATTTAATTTATGGAACCATGATCTATGTTAGAGTACCCAAAATTAGAAATCAAGATATAGAAAAAAGTAGTTATTATCTAAAACGTGATTTTAACATGTAATTATTTATAAACGGGTAATAAAAGAACATTTATAAATAATTTATTCTATGATTTATAAAATTATGGTTCTATAATATATTATTTATACAATTATATTTATTATATAAGAGTTTTGAACATGTATGATGTTTGTCGAGACATAATCTACATGATTTTTTTCTCCCTTTAATTTCATAAAAACATTAGAAAATTAATCATTCATTTATTTTATATTGTTTATGTACTACCCCTTTCTCATTTATTTTCATGAATATCCATATTTAGATTATAATAACACTTTTATTTGATATTATTCCTTATTTGGGAATACGATTAAAAATATTACTAAATCAGTGAGGGGTTTTGTGTCACTCTTTACTTTTATGAGAATCATTCCATATTGACCACAAATTTCATTTAGATATTGTGTATAATTAAAATTAATTTATTATATAATTATTAAAATTAAAAATATTATGAGTTATATATCTTTTTGAGTATATCTTCTTCATGGGGTTTACGGTTCAAAAGTTACTAAAACAAGAAGGTATATTTGTTTCACAATTCTTTATTTCAAAAATATATTATGTATTGATCCTTACTTATTTTATAAGGTGTATATAGATCCCCTATTTCATTTAATATCCTGAATTTATTTGTACACATGATATTTTCTGTTTTGTTTAATTGTATTCTTTCATGGGGCTTATGTTTCAATGTTTTAAATGTTCAAAATATTTTATGATTTAATCTCATCATTTATTAAGATTATTTATAATTTTGTTTTTCATGATAAGATATTATGATCCATACATCAATAAACAAACTAATTTTCTTCTACTATGGTTTTTTCATTAAAATTTATATTCTCCCTTATTTTTACTCTCTCAATATACCCAGTAGTTCAAGATAATGTTTCTAAGAAAATTGTCCTTATTTAACTTTTCAACTAAAAGCCCTTTTTCTTAATAAACCACCATATCTAAAAATATTTTCAAAAAAATATTATCTTTTCAAATTAATTATTAATGAAATTTTTTCCCACGTTATACATTTAATGAAAATTAATTTAATATTCACATCAGTTTCCAAAATAAAACCACATATCGAGTTTACTAAAATTGGGAAAAGTGTATTTGTTTTTAAAATACACCACATGAAAAATGTTTCGCACATTCATGACTGCACATTAATTTCAAGATTTTCTTATAGGTTTTATATGGTTTTTTAGAAAAAAATTTCTTTAATATTTTTAAAATAATCATATTTTAATAAAACTATTTAAACATTAAAAAATGATTTATAAAATGTATTAAAATGTTTTTTCCATAGAGTGAAGGATATTTTTTCTCAGGAAATGTTTTAATTTCATTAATGGATCTCTTATATTTTTTCAAAGTTAATTTCATAGAATAGGATTTGAAAAAAAAATTATGTATTAATAATTGTTTTTAAAAGAAATTTTATTTTCCTAAATAAATGTTCCGTGTGAGCTTTCAAAATAATTATCCAACTAAGATGATATCTTATGAAGCTACCTATTCCTTAATGGGTATATAATCTAGGGATATTATCTTAGTTTTTATTTGAAAGGTTTATAGTTATGATGAGAATATTTTTATGAAACTCATTTCTATTTTTTGATTTATACCATGAAAAATGATTATGAATTCCAATTTTTTCAAGGGTTATGATATGATGAAATGTGGAAATGATTATAAATCATTAAACCATTCCATAGTTCAAAATAAAATGAAATTTTTATGAAACCCAGTTCATTTCATGGGTTAAAATTTTTTAAAAAAATTTATGATATTGTACAAAACATATGTATGATTTTAATTATGATATGTGTTGGACATACATCTACCTTCAATGCATTGGTTAAATATTTATATCTCATGTGATATATAGGTCTAGATTAGAGAATTATACCAATTTTTTAAGGGATGTTTTCTTTTCTGACAGTCTTTAGAGTGAATGTTGACAACTATGATGGTTTTAGTGATTGAACCCATTGCATTATGATAGGCTTAGTTGGGATAATTGACTTCTATATAAATGATTTTTTTACATATGTGTAATACATAATTCCATGTATTATTCCAATGTTATTCTTTCATGGAATATTTGTTTTGATTTCATTGTGATTCATGTCTTAAGAACATTTAATACTTATCCCATCATTCAGGACTCTAATCTTTGATATGAAGGTTATGGGTTTTTATGTTATTATCATGTTATCATATCATTATTTTTATGTTTTTCTTATGCATATCCCTTATTTTACATTATTAATCATCGTATCTCACCCTTTCATATAATTACCCTCCCCATGTTATGATGATATTTATTTGATATGGTATATTTAAAAATATTAACAATAGAGAATATCATTATGGGACATGTTGAAGATCATTCACCAAATTATAATATTTTGTATATAGTCTCTATAGACACTAAGCTATAACATTTTACTGAAATATATTTGAAAATTGTATTTAATAATCATATAAATGATATAATATCCATGTATGAAAATTTCGGGTAGTTGTATTTGGTGTTAAATAAAAGTATTAGATAAACTTTTGATTCATTGATGATAAAAATATCATGAGATCCCAATGGATATTTATAAAGATTTTCTTAGGATGTATCTTAGGATAAGACTAAGGATGGTTCAATGTATATGAAAATGTCTAGGAATTTTGTAAAGTATATATAAAGTGTTTTCATAGAAATTATATCCATATATAGATACTATAAGTGGATGTGGCCCTAGAACAGAGGTACATAGGTTTAAAAATCCAAAATGGCGAATTTATCTAGACTCGTTCGTCACCTTGTGAAAGACAATGGGCCTTATTGCACAAATGGTTTGACACTATGGGGGGATATGATTTGAAATAAAAAAATAGTTTATTATCCATGTTGATGGATTTAAATATCTGATGATAAAAAATATAAAATGATAAACCAAAGGTGTTATAAATTAAAAACAATCATTCAATACTTAGGCATCCTATATTATATTTTTCAGGATTATGTGGTTTCCCACAATGAATATTGGTATTCACACTATAACATCATGATATTGTATGAAAAAACAATTTAGTTAATTTAATCTTTTCATTATTTTGTGTTAAAAGAATAATTGATTTTATCATGATTTATATGTATCAATGAGGTTTAATTTCATATAAAAAAATATGGAGTTTAGGTTGTATTGCACGCAACACTGAGTTTAAATAAAATTTTCATATTATTAAAATATTATTATTTAATATGATAGTCATCATGTTTCTATTAGAATGGAAGGGATGAGTAATATTTAATAACTTGTAATGATATGGTTTAAAAATTAATATTACATTAATTATTTGGAGGCTAATTAATTAGAAATGGAAATATAAACCATTTTGACAAAAAAATTTATTTTTTTCTGAAAAAAACAATTTTTTTGTGTATAAACATGTTTCACATAATTAAATTTAAAAAAAAATTGAATTATTTTAAGATAATTTATATATTTTTTACTAAATAAATATTTTACAATTCATATTATGTGAATTTATATAATAAATAATAATAAATCCAATTTTATTCTTAAGGTAATATTTTTCAAAAAAATGTTCTTTTTCATTTTCTGCATTTAATTTTAAAATAAAAATTTAAAAAATATAAAATATTTTTCAGGTAAAATTATAATATTTTTTAAAATTATTGTATAAAAATTTTCATGGGGTAAATTATCTTTGATTTTATAAAATGATTATTTTTTATGAATAGTGAAAAATTCGATGTTTGAAATAAAAACAAATTTCTGGATTAAATTATTTGTAAGGATAAATTATATATTTAGTCTGTTTTTATGTAATAATAGTTTATTTTTAAATCAATTGATCCATTTTTTAATAGGAATATTTTTCATATTTAATTTTGATATAGTAATTATGTAAACTTTTGAATAATTTCTCTCTAAAAACACTCTCTCACATCGAGTTTGTAGTATGAATTTTTAATTAAAATATCTCATTTATATGTATGGAATTTAAAAAAATGGTATAAATATTTGGAATAATAATAATTTCTATTATATAATATGATCACATACTTTTTTTACCTATATGAGTGTTAAAAAGATTAAACCTTATTTATCATGGTAAAGGTATAACATGACTTCTTAACGAGATTAAACTAATAAATAAGGGCCAATAATGTCCCAAAAATTTTATAAAATCCATTATATGGATATATTTCAACATTATATCTTCTAGAATCAATTAAAATCCATTCTGTATTCTTTTTATGGCAAACTAATATGGGTGGAATTCTTTCTTTTCAAAAAACTACAAGTTTGCCACTCACTTAACTTATAAATGGCCACCCATTATCCTCTCTTCGTCCCACCCAAAAAAACATATTTTCAACGATGAAAATTCCGAATTACTTCTCAAATTTAGTATTCTATTCCTAGATTCTTTTTTTAGCATAAATACAACATAGGAATTCTTTTTATGAAAACCTGTGGAGGATACCTAAAAAATAGGTAGCATTAAAAAATGAACATTTTATTTATTTATTCCTCCGCATCCATAAAATATTATTATACCATTATGATATAATATCATATTATATTCTATATACATATATTTTTTATTTCATGACCTACAACCATCTCCACTTCAATAAAATGTGTTACGAATTCTTCATTCATGTTTACGGTGGACAACCTCCCCATGAATAGATGTCATTCGTTTTCCCATTACCATATCCCACGGTGAGTTATATTGATTTATTTATTAGTGAAATATTATTTTAATTATTTTTATAATATTAAAACATTTTCATTTCACACATACTGTCATACTCTGAATTTTGTGGGAATAAGATAATGTCCCTGATGTGTACGACCGACTACCACCTACCAAATCGATGTGATTTGTTCACGATTAATATAGAATTTATTAAGGATTATGTTAATAAAAATATGTGATATATGTGACATTAAAGTTATATTTTAATGATAATATATCATTTTACTTTCCTTCTTTCTATCTGATAAAAAAATAGAAATAAAAATCATGTTTGTATACGACCTACCATCTCTATGAATGATGTATTCGATTTTCTATCCATAAATTATGTGGTTACTATACATACATATATAATGAATATAAAGGATATTTAAATAATAGTAAAATTTAAAAATATTATGAAATCTAAATCAATGTAATTGAGCCAAAAAATATAAAATCAAAATATATATGGAAAACAATGTGGTTATTTCCAAAAACATAAGTTTAACATGGAGTTGATAACAAAATGGTAAATGAATTTCATTAGTAAATTGTTTATGATGTAATATATAAACATATCATTCCAAAATATATATATAATAAACATATATTTATTATAAATGAATTTTTAACCTGTACAAATGATGTCTAGACAAAAGGTAAGTGATTTATGTCTAACGTTTTTGTTCTATGTGACAAATGTCATATTCACCACATATTTAATTTTTGTGGTGTTTAGAGTACCCATGAATTTAAATTATTATTATTATTATTATTATGAAAATTATAACAATTTACATATACATTTGATTATATATTTTTCATCGAGTTTACATTTTTAATGTTACTAAAGCGGTAAATAATTTTTGTCTCAATTTGCTTTCTTTGAAACATATGTTATGTTATGCATCCTTGTTATTTCACAAGGTGTAAATAAAAACACTTAGCCAAGAAAACTAATCAATTTATTCTTCTTTGTAACATTTATGTTTAATTTTATGTTATTCTATTTTGGGAATTATGATTAAAGATTACCAAGGTTGTAGAGAATTTTTGTCACAATCTTTCAAATTTATGGGAATATTTATTATTTTGTTTCTGATGATAAAATATTATAAACCATCTATCTAGAAAAAAATTAATTTTCTTATAGTCTACTAATTCATTCAATTTCAAGTAATAGTACCATTTTTCAATCTTTGGTACTAAAATTAATTATGAAAAAGATATTTATAAAATATTACATTATTTCTATCATTAATAGAAAATAAGGTTTCTTCTAAAACCATGATTTCTAAAAATGTTTTAATCAAATGTTTTACTATTATAATATAAGTTTTAAAATAAATTTTTACCAATTTTTTAGTTTATTTTACAAAAGATATTTTGAAAAGAATGTTCATGTCATTTTAAAATCACAATTCATGTTAATATTTTACAAAAAATTGTGAAAGGAATCATTAGTTTAATCTGTATGAAATGAATGAAACATATCGTTACTCTGAAAACTATTTTATTTGAAATTTAAATTATAGTTATCATGTTTATTTGAAAATTAAAGTATAATATTAATATTTCATTTCTAAATAAAATTTGCAATGTGAAAATTTTATTTTTATTTTTATATTTTTTATATGATTTTCAAAATTATTTTTCATTGAAGATGACATATGTTGATGTCACCCATGAATCACTAGAATATGATCCAAGGATACCATTATTATCATGTGTTTTACGAGTTTATGTTGATAAAATATTTATGAATTGGTTTCTATTACATGTGTAATACTATAAAAAATTCTTTTAAAACTCATTTCAATTTCTATGGGTTAAGCATTGATGAGATAATGAAATGATTATGAAACATATCTCCCTTCCATGGGTTATGATATGGTGAAATTTTTCTGAACCCCTTTTTATTTCATGGTGTATGGTATTATGATTTATTTATAGCCTTGTGGAATACTAAAATATGGTATTCATTATGATATGGTTGGGGTTTATATCTCCCTCCATTTCATTAGGGAAATATGGATGAATCATTAATAAATATGTTATGTTTTGACCTAATTACATGTTAAAAGTTTTATTCACAAAGATGATTACATGTTCCAAACACTATTTGTGAACTAGATTACATGTTTACAATGTCATATATTAACATGATTACATGTTCACAGAAATATGTGTGGACCTATCAATAATGTACATGATGTTATGGGTGTACCTTGTTACATTTAAATATGTTTATGTGATGGATATATTTCATTTCCATAACTTAATGAGTGAATCATTCTCTATATATAAACATTCACAATATTATAATTTGATTTTAATTTTTTATGATCTTTGATTTATAAAACTTTTATGCCTAAATGGATCATGATCTCTAATTCTCTTATCATTCATGTCATATAATCATTCAATAATTATTAATGGACTCATTTTTAAGATCATTGTTATGTAGGGTTTTATTTTCATTTATTACGATCGTGTTATCATACCCTTATGTTCGTGTAATACTTACGTATCTCTATTTTTTAACCTTATAGATCATCTGAAATCCCCTTTTCTTATGTTTCTTTTTATCAGGTTCTGAAGAATGGATTTATGTAGAATATATATTTGAAGTGTACTTAAGGGTAATATCATTAGGGTGACATTGGAGATCTTCCGTGAATTAAGAATTCTATTTTCTAAATTTCCAGAGGCGTTAAACTATTATGTTATTTAGACATGTGTTTTGGAAATTTCATTAATATTAATCTAAAATGATGTAATATCAGTGTATGAAAAGTCTAGAATGCTATATTTGGTATGTCATAAATTAACCTGACTCAACACTGAATAGATAACTTGAGTCGGCCAGCCACAACACCAAAGAGGCATTATTGATCCCCACGGGCTTAAGATAACAGAGTTAATATGAACCAAAGAGAATGATTTCAACAAATATAATTAATAAATTTAGTGGAAATAAACAGAAATACCCTAAAATAATTACCCAATAAAACTAAAAACGCCTTTTATATAAAATTAAAAATACATAATAAGTTGAACCACAAAAACAAACCGAAACAGAAAATCACTAAAGCTCCATGTGACCTCAAGGGTCACTCTCAATTCCCAAAACTGAACATCAACCATGGTGAACAAAACAAAATTAGAACATGTACTGAAAGATAAAATCAAGATAAAACTATAGCCATGAGTATTAAAACTCTATATGCATGCCCAAAAAAATCTATTCCCAATGAATTTCTTCTAAATGAAAGAAGAATCAAATATAGGTTTGAAATAAAATATGTCATGGGGTTTGAAAAATTATCTCCTAAAAATAAACCATGATCTACTTTCCTTTTCCATTTTTAACTAGATTCTAATTAAATAAAGGGATAGTAACATTTTAAAGGGGAGGATGATGTTTTAACTTAACAATGGATGGAGAATGTGTAAGACATTTTCAAAACATTCACAATAAATATTTTTTAAATAAAGACATGAATTTTAACCACGCATTTCAACATGAAATAGAGTATAATGAATTGTCAAATAATGAGGGAAATGGAAATATAACATGTATGAATAACCAACCAAAAACAAATCTCAGTCATCCATTGCAAACAACTAATTTCTGAATAAAATGGTAATATATAATGAGCTAAGTGGATCATCTAGAATATACAAATACATTTGACTCATCCCATATACATGCCTCACATAATGGCATTTACTTCTCCCATATGATTGGTATTACACTACATGACCTAACATAGGGGTATAATCCCAAATAAGAGAATGTTATATACTAAATTCCACTAGTAAAAGTAAAATCCAAAGCTACTGCTGCAATGGTTTAGAATGAATATTCTTACTATTCCAGGATCCCATGTTAAGACTATAGTGGGTAATCCAATCAATATAAATCATGAATCAAACCAAATATCTATGCATCATGCATAGAAGAATCATAGATAAGCATCACCTTGAATTACCCCAAGTAAAAAATCACATACCATTAAACAATTTAATAATAATAGAATCTACAATAAGGACCTCCCATGCCATTCAATATAACAAGTAAAAAGATATTATCAAAAGAGTGTTTTCACTGGAGCCAATTTTTGAAATGTTCAAAATGGGATTGAATCCCTCATGGAGAAACTATACATTTCTAAGAAAATCTAAAAGACCATGAAAACATCCAAACCCACCTACAAATATATTTATGGAACCAAAACCATCAATTTAGAAGCATAATACTTATAAAAATCAAAAACCATTCCTTATAAATCATAAATCTCTTACAAAATACAATTGGTAATTTTATCAAACATCTTGCATAAAACACATAACTAAAAAATTCTATATACATTAAAATAAGAATAAAATCACATAAATTCATGTTATTCAATTAATTCAATATATTAAATCATTAATTATCATATAAGGAACGTTAGGTAAGCAAGAAGTCAATGATTATTAAATTTAATGGACAATGGATAGAAGAAACCTACCTCAAACCACATAAGATTCAAGAAATCCAACCTGAAACAACTCAGTGAGTTGTTAAAGAAGAACAAATATATTAGAGGAACCTCAAAAAATCCAAAATATAAAATCAACAGAACATGAACACTATATCCACAAGGACATGGATGAAGTAGAACTGAATAGAAAATTGAAGTAAGAAAAATAGGTTAAAGGTAATATGGTATTAAGTATAATATTTATATACAAAACATGATGGAATCCCATATATATACCCTAGGAAGAGGATAATAGATTTGAAGAAGGTGGGAGGATCTTCTCCTAGTTCACATGAGCAATGAAAGGGTGAAAGGAGGAATTTGGGGTTAAAATATGAGAGGTTAGAAAGGTGATTTCACATTTTTATGAAACCTAGAGTCTATTAAAGATAAGATATATTGGTTTCTAAAATAGTGCACTAACTGTGAACCCCTTACCAGACACATAGGGTACCCGCATGGTAAGGCCACATAGATTAGTAAACTGTTTTCCAATAGTGTGACAAGGTTCTGTCCAAAACTAGAGTACCATGTTCATGGTTTATTTTGGCAGACACATTATTTTGATCAAAATATGTAATTACCATTAAAATAAAACCCTTGAAGTACAAAATTATCATTAAAAGATGTTCATGCTTACAAGAAAACATGGTTTCCCATTAACTGCGCACCACCATGAAATAGAATGAAAACACCCTAAATCTCAAATTTAAAAGATGAAACACCCGTAACTCAAGGGGGAAACCAAGAAAAAAAAATATAAGGAGACATAATAAACTAAAATAAAAACAAAGGTGTGATAATTCTCCCCACAATCCCAAATTTTTACCCTAAAAAGACACAACATCTCTAGTTGATCAATCAAGGAAAATATTTCTCACACGTAGATGATCTAACTTCTCAATCCAAGAACACCTCAAACATCATAAAAAATGAACTAATTCCTCTTACCCAAAATGAACAAAAGAACCCAAAATATCTTTATAAAAATAATGGAAATCTATAACTACTAACCCCAAAACTACTCCACAAAAAAAAACATTGGGCATACTCGTAAAAGTTCCATGAAAACCCAGACAAAAAAGGCCCATAATCAGACACCTCCAAAAGAAATCACCTATTTCCTGAATGACACATGAAACAAAACTAGGATAAAAACATAGAAGGTCATAATAGACAATCATGTATTTAAAATTTTATATCATATTACCAACCAACACCATATTCCAACACTGATCTCCCTACACCAGAATTCCCACACAAAACCCCTAGAAAAAACCAAATGAATATGACATACAATTAGATTATCATCAATCTAATGAGTCACTTTCACTGGATTTGGAATTAAAAAGATAAATAAAAATCATCCTATATTATACGATATGAGAATAAGTACTAATAGGAAATAAAATAGGATACACCTTCACACAAAATAGAAAATTTCATAATTTCGCAAATGGTGTCTCCATTAAATTGGATATTCACAAAACACAAACAACATACATTGAATCTAAGAGGAATAGAAAATAGTTAAAAACCAAATATATTCGAATGAACACTCAAATGGAAATTTTCCTTAAAACATAACTAGGTCCACCATCATATTGTATCAAAGGGGCATGGTGACTTCTGAAGGGTTGAAACTAGAACCATGTGGCTTCCTAGAAATATTTTGAAAAAAACATTACAAGGGATCTAGGAATCTATTGGTATGATAGTTCTTCAAAAAAATTATACAAGAAGGATTCTTATGAGCATGATTTCCATATTGATGGCACATCAGGATCCTATGCCTGGATGAAATCAAAGTTACATATAAAACCCTCTTAATTACCCTACTATAATCATTATATTCTAATAGATTTTTGACCTCCTTAACCGGATTAACTTCCCCAATTAGAAGGACTAAATAAGGATTTTTTTCCTTAAGAACTCCCTCTAGCACAAATTCAACCCAAATTACATACCTCACCAAGATAGAAATGGAGTACTGGATGAATTATAAAACCTTTGACTACAGATCTAGATGAAACCCATTATTAAACTTTTTAGCCATCACAAAATAGTAATTATCCGACACTATAATATAAGGATATAAATCCAAAATATGATTAATAAACTCCATAACTAATACATTAACATGGTGCAGATAGCACATCTCCATCACCTTTCTCACCATCATAACCTAATAGAAATACTACCAAATGAATAAAGCCTTAAATAATTTCCAATTAAGTTATTCTCAATGATTTTTATAAAAAAACCTACTTCCAACACTTCCATCATGGGCCTTTAAGAATAAATATATCAAACATAACCTTTAGAGGCTCAGGTAAATTATGGAATCAAATGATCCATTCAGATTTTCACACCCACTATTCCACTTTTAAGGGATCTTGTAGACCAGAAAATAGAGGAGGTATTGAATTAAAAAAATCCAGAATATGGTCTTTTTGTTGAAAAAATGAAGGGTCCACTAATGGTAAACCACTCATAGCTACACTGTAACATCCCGGCTCAGCCTACCATTGAACCGGTGGGTCAAGTGTTTTCAAGCGCGTCTCCTCGTATGCCAGAGGCTGCTGACTAGCAGCGAGGGTCTCGAGAAGTGTTAGTGGGGACACTATACCCTCATATCAGAGTAACAAAGTGGTATTATCAGGGTAATTAACATTCAACAGTGGAAGTAGTAAATAATTGAATGGAAGAAGCAAAATACAGGTAATAACCATTTATAAAAGGTGGAAACCGCCAGTTTACAATGCATGTTCGTAAAAAAGATGATACATTTATAAATTAGGAAACAAGATAGCATTCTATAATACATGAAAAAGATAAGAAAAGACAGAAAATCCCTACGGTTGATCTCTTGAGAATCCCAAGCTGCCACTTGGTCCTTTGATCCTAACTCCTCAGGCACAAACAGCACATCACACAACCTAGGTCCTGCAAACAAGAAGATCTACTCTGGTACCCTAGTGAAATGGCGGCCAGAGTAGGTTGTGAGATAATAATCTCAGTAGGCCGGCACCATTAGTGTCTAACCCAATACAGACAGTGTATATTTAATTAAATTGTAATCAGGTATAACAGGATTCAATAAGTAGGACAACATAGATAAACAACACCTATCCGGGTACCCTAAGGACACCCGACGGCTATACCATCTTCGGTTCATTGCCGGTAAGGTATCCTGATCATTTCACCATATATATAAAAATATAAATGCATTTAGATTATAGATGGTGTGGGGGTAAGAATGCCTCCCACCCATTAATCGAGATTAGCGGGAAGGAGGTAAGAACTTCTCTCATCCCTATGAGTCAACTGGAAAGGGGTAAGAATGCCTTCCTTCGATCACATTCATTCAAGTGGTATGGGGTATGACTGCTTCCCACCTGTCCCATTCATAACATTGTCGTGGGGTATAATTTCCACCCATCCATACATGTAATCATCATCATAAATCAACTAGCAAGGGGTAAGAATGCCTCCCTTACAGACATGTACTGTCACACTGGAAAGGGGTAATAATTCCTCCCTTCCATAAATGTATTGGGGTTGTAGCTGGCATAGGGTATCAATGCCTCCCATTCGTAAACATACACAGAATATGGCATGGGGTATGAATGCCTCCCATCAATCATGTTCATTACTTTGTAATAGGGTGTAACAACATTCCACCCAGACATGTACTTAACGCTATGTGGCCTCAACATTCCCTCACCTTCATTATACATCATTATGTGGCATCAGCAAGTGCGCACTCACAAAACAATCATTTCTATGGTATACTACTTATGGCATTACCTCACAAGCATTCAACAAGTCATCCTATATTCACAATCAAACACGTAGATCTTTTCTATATAAGTTTCCATAGGAACGTTCATCCCAATTATACTTAAGGCAACTCCTATTAGGTGTTTATAACAAAATAATCATCATATCTAGTCTACTAACATTAGTCGCGCTCAATAAATTATCCAAGGGCATGGTCATACCACCTCAGTCTGTTCTTTCCTAGTTTCACCATTTCATCTTAAAGGACACGTTTATCATTCTTCAACCCTTTGATTCCTTCTAGAGGTAAAAAGTCATTTAGTCTTATGTCATCCCACTATGGTTATCATCATACTCAATTTTCCTAACATGGAAAATTGACCCAAATGCATGTATCATAGCCATATCATTCCATTGGTCTCAACTAGGCAAGTCTACATACAAAGCATCAAATAGGCACCACAAAAATCTACCAGGCCCGCATAAAACAAATTTCACTACTTATTATCTTGAGGACAGCGCACCTGTGACTGAAGGGTTTTATTATTCAATAGTGAGTTTAGTGACCAAGAAACCACTTTTATCTCTTTCCTACAATTCACACATTTTTCACAAAATCATTTAATCAGAACTAAACATACATAATTAAAATTATAAGGCAGTGTAATATTAAACTCACTAATACATTACTTATATTTAAAGGGCAAGGAGAGGGACCCAACCTCATGGTGGATCCATCCATCCACTCCGGATCTTGGCGCCTTCTAACTAAGATTCACAGGTGAGTCACCTAGTCTTTTGCGACTCAAAACCACGCCAAAACCTCTAATGAAATATAAAGAACGTGCTAGGAACTCATAAACATCAAAATCACAAAATTTGACAGGTGCAAAACAAAGAAAGTGGTAAAAATCCTACCCCGAAACCAACCCGATGCTCTGAAACCACCCGAACCGCTTCTCCTTCAACGGAGGTTGCTGGAATGCACACCAAGGAGTCCCAACGGACCTTCTTCATAACCTAGAACAAAAATAAAAATGAAATTTGGATCAGCCCAAATCCCTAGGGTTTAGCCGCACCTCACCGAGTGCCGATTAGGTCGAAACATGGCTAGAATAAAGTAGGAGAAGCGAGAGGGAAGCTTACCATGTAGATTCAATGAAGAAATGTCCAGAAATCGGAGGAGGAACCTTGATTGAGAGGAGGCTGGTAGGGCGTGTCGCACGCTGATCAAGGGGATCCCCTCCCTATGTGTCATGCGGGTTGTGTGAGGGTGATGGAGAGTTAGTTTTGGTTTTATTTTTTCCTTATTTTATTTTAATATTAAACAAAAACAAAAACACACTGAAACACACGGTTTGACCTGCACAGTTTGGAAAACTGTGCGCAAACCGTGCAGAGTCCCCTGCCTCCAAGACACCCGTTGCACGGGCTAGGTGCACGGTTTGGGAAACCGTGCGCAGCCTATGCACAAGCCACTTCCCACATGATTTAGGCCGCATGGTTTGGTCCACATGGTTTGGAAACCCTGTGCGCCAACCGTGCACCCTCTTCAGCTCTTTAAAAACATGGGTCCAATGCCTCCAAAACCTCTCAGGCCACCAGAGAATCTTAATGGGCCATTATCCATGTCAAAAAACATTAAAATAAAGGGTTCCAACCTTCACAACCTTGTTCTGATGCCCGGTCTTCAAAACGACCATTTCAGTAAAGGAAAAAGTTCAAATTCCTTTGGGTTTTAGTCCGGTTCAAAACCCGTGTCATTACAACCATCCCACCTTAGAACTTCTCGTCCCCGAGAATCCTTCAGGAACAACGTACACATAACCCAACCTACAAGGGTAGTGAAGATTCATTCAAATGATCACGTTGTGTTCAAAAACATCCAACGAACCTTTAATCCTCCATTAAACCCTAAAGCGCATAAGCCAACAAAACTCGAGCTAACACTCGTTTCCCAATCGAAACACCAAGACGGCTCTTCCAGAACCCATCTACCTAGAGACACGAACCCATAGTCATCTCACCAAGCATCCAGCCACAGGTACTTCCCAGCTTATATTTTTTTTAACGTTAAGAAACCAACTCCAAACTACAATTCGGACCACCATTGGAATTAACTTTCAAAGCATGGCCCAAGCGTTCCCATGATGCTCCTAGCATGATTTGAGACATACCAAATGGTCGACTCCCGATTGACCTCAAGGCCCAGGTCGAGCCGGTGGTTCATACTAGGCACCGACTGACACAAACCGCACTCACCACTACCTGAAGACATGAAGGAGAACAGTATGTCACCGACCACAGACATTAATCATGAACCCCGAGCCAAGCCATCTCTGGTTCACTATTTACAAGAACGCTCGGCCTAAACGACTGACGTAATTCAAACAGAACCGCAATGCCTTTCTCCAAGGAACCTTACGTTTAGCACGAACACGTTCACCGAAGCATGCACCCAACTTCCAATGTCATTTCCAAGATCAAACCATACAAGGATCCATGCATCCCGCGTGCAACACCAAAAGAGAACCATATGATCATGCCCAACCGCTTTAAAGAATTAGCGTAGATAAGTCTGACACTCTCTTAGTGCATCTAATATGAGGGCATGATAGGGGACATGCTCGTCACTAAACAGAATACAACAAGGGGATTAAAATGGATTCTAGCTAATCATACCAGACTACTGGATGGATGAACAGTCGAACCTCAACTGGTCGACTTCAAGGAAGGAACTCGACTTCACCTTCTGACGCATCCACACAATTTAAAACTCAAAAGCCTCAAGGCATTCAAACATGACAAAAAATTGCTAAAAGTAATTCCAAGTACTATCTCTTCTACTTGGAAGGACACATTTACCAGATTCGACGCAACACGCTCCAAACCTTAGGAGTGTCCTAGCCGTCGAAGGGAATGAAGATAAACTACCCGAGCACAAACGCGCTAGTACACAAACACCGCAAACAAAAGTGTGATGATCCTACAACACAAACACATCACCCAAACAAAAAAAAAGATCCAAGACAAGGAAACCAGCATGCCAAAACACACGAGTGATTAAAACGCCATCTTGAACAATGGGTGAAAACAATTATTTAACATCGGTCCACTTTACTGAGGAGATGACCCAAAGCCACAACGAAATTAAAAACCCAATGACCACCCTTCTGAACAAGGGTGTCATTAGAAAGAAAAGAGTAAAACAAGGGACAAAAACACCTGAACAACACCTCACGTCAGAAACCCCACAGTACAGGAAAGGAATTAAAATGCTAAGGTTTATACGAACCATGGGCTAGCCTCTTACAAAGATCAAACGTCAACCCTAATGATGGGTCACGCCAAATAAGTCACTAGTCTCAAAAGCCAATCATCAAAACACATCTAAGTAAACAACGCCCACAGAATACACCTACGATCACATTCCAAGGCAACTCAAAGATAAACTCAAAACTACCTCGTACACTAGGCTTTCAACGCACAACCACGGTTCCCATTACCAACACCTTAAAATTTTACCCCATTTAAACTCTAACCATTTAAAAACTTCAACCACGCATAAAGAAAACATGCAGGTTTCGCAAAAGCATCCCTTTAAAACATCAAAAAATCATAGACATCCCATCTTAATCAATCAACTGAGAAAAAAACAACACCATTTAATCAAAAGGGGCGACCAACGTGGGTCCCATTTTATTCATAATGGGTTCTTCAAAAGAAACCCCAATGAAATTGTTCAGTTTTTCTCAAACACCCAAAAACGGGTTATCTCATACAACAATTTTCAGCTGACCTACTCAGGTCCAGTTGCACATTTAACAGTTAGCCAAAACCATTCAATTTCAAAATATGGAAACATTTCCATTTAATCATTTCACAATATAGAAAGCATTTACATTTAATACGGGTTGTCATTTCCCAATTCATGAAGGACCCATACACTTCATGAATTGAAAATTGACTACCCTTTTTTCTCAAAACCAGATTCCAACCTTGAGTATGACATGCTCACATACAACGGCCCAAGTATATGGGTGGTCATCTAAAAACCTATAAAGCACCCATACACTTTATAAAATGGAATTTGGATCCCCTTTTTAATCCAAAACCAATTTACTTCAGCATTTTTAACATAGAATCCTTTTACAGTGGTTCGAATGCAGTGGTTACCTTTTCCCAGTTATAAGGAGCCCATACACCTTACAATTGAGAACTATCTCTCGTCATATTCACAACCAACAAATTAAACTCATGCCATCAATTACATATATAAAAAAGAGCATGTCACTACAGGCAGCTAACAGTGAGGCATGTTATAACAAAGAAGCAAGACATACAACATGGCATATTATCACTGAAACATGCTATCTAAATAGGTCTAATAACAAATACCTAATCATGGTACTAAACTAAGAATGGAATATCAATCCAAGCACAAAATTATATCATTAGGAAATTACTAATGAAACTACATGGCATGGCACTATGCATGGAATGTTAATTCCCTATGTGCATAATTTGACACATACAATGAAGATTTATTTCCATATCAGTCCAAGGGTAAAATTCAAGGAATTTTGTAATCTATAAGCAGCAGAAAATACAACAGTCACTCAAGGTGAAATCATATCAACATTAATAGAAAACAACATGATCAACAATTCCCAGCCCTGTCCACTTGGTCATTTCCCATACGTGGGGTGATCAGTCCCAAGCACGGCTATTATCCATGCGCCTACACATTCCTAATCTCCGGTCTACAAACCCAAAAGAGTATGTAAAAAAAAGAAAATAAACCCTCGGATACCACATTGTAATGTCACGACCCGACCTACCATCGAACCGGTGGTCGGACCCATGGGTCACATAGCCTCAAACGTGTCTCCCCGTACGCCAGAGGCTACCATCTAGCAGTGAGTGTCTCAAGAAGTGATAGTGGGGAGACTATACCATCATATCAGAGTAACACATCAGTATTATCATAGTAAATAACATTCAACAGTGGAAGCAGTAAACATATTGAAAGGAAGAAGCAAAATACAGGTAATAACCATTCATAAAAGGTGGAAAACGCCAGTTTACAGTGCATGTATGTACAAAAGATGATACATTTATAAAGCAGGAAACAAGAAAGAATGCATCAATACATGAAAAAGATAGGAAAAGTCAGCAATGACCGATGGGTGACCTCTTGAGTATCCCAAGCTCCCGCACGGTCCTTTTCTCCTAACCCCTCAGGTACAAACAGCAAAACACACAACCTATGTCCTACAAACAAGAAGGTATACTTGGGTACCCCAGTGCAATGGCTGCCCGAGTAGGGTGTGAGATAACAATCATAGTAGGCCAGCACCACCAGTGTCTAACCCAATCCAGAGAGTGTGTATTTAATTAAATAGTAAGCAGGTATAATAGGATTCAATAAGTAGGACAACATAGATAAACAACACCCGTCTGGTTTCCCTAAGGACACTCGATGGCTATACCAGCTATGACTCATTTCTAGTAAGGTAGCATGATCATGTCACCATATATATATATAAGTATAAATGAATTTAGATTATAGATGGCTTGGGGTAACATGCCTCCCAAACATTAATCGATATTAGCAGGCACGAGGTAAGAATTCCTCTCGTCCCTATGAGTTAACTAGCAAGTGGAAAGAATGCCACCCTTCCATAACATTCATTCTACTGGTATGGGGTATAACTGCTTCCCACCAGTAACATTCATAATACTGGCATGGGGTATAACATCCTCCCATCTAGACATGTAATCATCATCATAAATCAACTGGAAAGGGGTAAGAATGCCTACCTTCCAGACATGTACTGTCACACTGGAAAGGGGTAAGAATACCTATTTTCCATACACATATTGGGGGTCACAGCTGACATGGGGTATGAATGCCTCCCATTCATAAACATACACAGAAGATGGAATTGGGTATGAGTGCCTCCCATCCACCACGTTCTTTACTCTGGAATGGGGTATAACTGCCTCCCACCCAGTCACGTACTTAAGGCTAGGTGGCCTCAACATGTTCTCACATTTATTATACTTCATTTTGTGGCATGAGTATTGAGCACTCATAAAAAAAGCATGCCAATAGTATACTACCTATAGAATTACCTCACAAGAATTCGACAAGTCATCCTATATTCACAATCAAACATGTGGATCATTTCTATATAAGTGTCCATAAGCACATTCATCACATGTATACTTAAGGAAACACCTCTTAAGTGTTTATGACAACATCAACATCATATTTAGTTTACTAACATAAGCCATGCTCAATATGTTATCCAAGGAAGTGGTCATACCACCCTAGTCTATTCTTTCCTAGTTTCACCATTTCATCTTAAAGGACATGTTTATTATTTATCAACCCTTTGATACCTTCTAGAGGTAACACGTCATTTTGTCTTAAGTAATCCCACTATGGGTATCATCATACTCAATTTTCCTAACATGAAAAATTGACCCAAACACAAGTATCATAGCCATATCATTCCATTTATCTCAACAAGGCAAGTCCACATACAAAGAATCAAAGAGGCACCACAAAAATCCAACAAGCATGCATAAAAAGTCTACCACTACTTTTTATATTGAAGACAACGCACCTATGACTGAGGGGTTTTATTATTAAATCGTGAGTTTAGTGACGAAGAAACCTCTTTTATCTCATTCCTGCAATTCACATGATTTGCACAGAAGCATTTAATCGGAACTAAACTTGCATAATTAAAATGATAAGGCAGTGCAGTATTAAAATCACTATTACTTTATATAAATTTAAAGGGAAAGGAGAGGGACCCAACCTCAAGGTGGATCCATCCGTCCACTCTGGCTCTTGGTGCTTTCTAACTAAGAGTCATAGGTGAGTCGCATAGTCTTTGGCGACTCAAAACCACTCCAAAACTTCAAACACACTATAAAAAACGTGCTACAAAATCATAAACATCCAAAGCCTCAAATTTAAAAAGTGTGAAACAAATAAAGAGGTGAAAACGTTACCCCAAAACCAACCCGGCGATATGAACGCACCTGAACCGCTTCACCTTCTGCGAAGGTTGTCGAAACGCGCACCAAGGAGTCCAAACAAACCTTCCGCATAACCTAGAACCAAAAGAAGACTAATATTAGGATCACCCCAAATCCCTAGGGTTCAGCTGCACCTCACCGGGTGCCGATTAGGTCGAAACATGGCTGGTAGAAAGAAGGAGAAGCGAGAGGGAAGCTTTCCATGGATATTTGACGAAGAAACGGACCGAAATCGGAGGAGGTACCTTGACCGAGAGGAGGCCGGAAGGGGGGTGTCGCACGCGACTCAAAGGGATCCCCTCCATGTGTGTCATGTTGGTTGATTGAGGGTGAGGGAGAGTTAGTTTAGGTTTTATTTGTTTCCTTATTTTATTTTAATTTTAAACAAAAACCAAAACTCACCCAAACACACGGTTTGACATGCACGGTTTGGAAAACCATTCGCAAACCAAGCAGAGTCCCCTACCTCCAAGACACCCACTGCATGGGCTAGGTGCACGGTTTGGGAAAACGTGCGCAACCCGTGTGCAAGACACTGCCCACCTAATTTAGGCCGCACAGTTTGGGATGCATGGTTTGGTCAACCCATGTGCCAACTCTGCACCCTCTGAAACTCTTTAAAAACATGGGTTTGGCACATCTGAATCCTCTTGGAAAACCCAAGAAACATAACGGGACTTCGCCCACGTCCAAAATCATTAAATGGAAGGGTTCCAACCATTGGAACCTTGTTTCGATGCCCGATATTCAAAACGACTGGTTCAGTAAAGGAAATAGTTTAAATTCTTTCGATTTTTAGTCCGGTTCAAAACTCGGGTCATTACATGCACCATGAACATCCATTGAGTGCTGGTTGGGGGAATGCACTAAATAAATATAAAACCAAGAACTCAATAAAAACAATTCACCTAGTTGAACTCATACTCAAATAACTAGTTCAAAAAAATTCCAAACCATAATGAAAAATTCTATAAAAACACTGGTTCTTAGAACATCATGATTTTCTTCTTAATAATACATGTTAAAGTAGAACAAACATGACAAATTTCCCACCCACTAATGGTATTCCAATTTATCTTACACATGTACATCCTTGTGCCAACCTAGAGACCTATCAAATCATACCATTACTCATCCACTTCCTCACACACATACATGAAAGTGAGTAATCATAGAAATTATATGGTTTGAAAATAAGAAATATTTACTTTTTGGATAAAATATTCAACCCAAGATTCAAATTCATAATCTACTCCTCAAATAAAATCACACCAAATTTTCAGAAATTACACTTAACATTATCCAAAAACTATTCCATTTAAAAATTACTTTTCAATTCCAATATGACCAATTTCAATAAACTCCCTGGATTTGATTATATAAATCCAATAATGATAAAATAGTTCAATTTTTACTAAAAAATAATTATTAAATAATTGTTTTGTAATGATTTCTTGACACAAAACTGAAAACTCATTTACATGTTCCAATAAAAAAATTATTACATCTTGTAATAACTTTTTCACAATCCAAAATAGGATTATGAAGGAAAATTAAAAATCAAGAAGAATAAAATAGTCTCAAAACATGGAATGAGTAGTTACAATGAGAAAGTTGGCCATATAGTTGGAATCCAGACACTAATCAAATAATCATCACATAGAGTCTTTAACTAACACTTAGATGGCATCACAGCGCTTTAGAGGTCATATGAGATCACTATTACAATTAGTAAGACTATCATTTCATTCTACAGAAGCTAAAAATATCCACAAAGAGCAAATCAACCAAACAAATCTTGACTTCCCAAAGAAAATCAAGGTTCAATGCAAAAAGTGTTATCAAGACACACCCCCAGACTAATACCCCATGCTCCGACAGTCTTGTTTCATCTATATCAAAATAAAAAATAATAATGGGTGCTTAAAAATATTGGTCCTAAAAATTAATAACATCCATGGATACCATTTTTTCATGAACCAACTAGGGATAACCCTGGTCTAGTTAACTTAGTGGGTATGTGACAAAGACCAAGAGGCATTCTCAATTCTTATGTGTTGCCGACAAGAACGAAGGGAATGAATGTAAACCAAAGTAAATGATTTCCCAAAATATAAATAATAAACTAGAATAAATAGAAAAAGAGTCCCAAATATAATTAACTAATAAAAAGGAAAAACATAATTTACATATAACTGAAATTAAAAAAAAGTTCAACAAAAAAACCAAACTGAACCAGATGAACAATAAATCTCTATGGGACCCAGAGGGTCACTCTCCAATCTCAATACCCAACATCACCCATAGTGATGGAAAAAAAATGTATCCTACACCATAACCTAATAACATAAAGAAACTATAGGAAATAATATTAAAACCATTTTAGAGTGCTTGAACCAATCTATTTCCATATTATTTCATTCAAACACAAGAACAATCAATTCTACAAATGAAATAAAATATGTGTAACATAGCTTATCAAAAAATTATCTTTAAAACAAAACTCACTCCATTTGAAATTTCCATTTGAAAACAAAATTCTCCTTCCAGAAGGATACATTTACATTTTAGATTGGAAGGATGATGTTCCCACTTAACAAGGGAGAAATAAGGGGTCAAATATTTTAAAAACATTTTCCTATAAATATATTGAAATGAAACATGAAACATTTAACCAGGAAGTACAAAATATAAGAGGTTGGAATAAATGATCACATAGTAAGGTCAATTTAATTATAGAATTTTTTTTGACAACCAAACAAAGAGTCTGAATAATATTCTGGATACAACTAAGTTAAAAAATACATGGTAAAAACTACGAACATAGTTTATAGTAAATAAAATTATATACATCTGATGCGTCCCATAGGCATTCCTCACCTAATGACATCAATTTTTCCCACGTGCTTGGTCTTATACCACCTGACCTAACTGTGGGGACAATCACAAATCAAATAAAGTTGCAGACTAAGGGACACTATCCAAATTGCAATCTTAGGCTATTATACCAATAATTCACTAAAAATAATCTAATTATGATAGATTCCCCTGTTTATAAAAACATGAGGTTATATTGAAAAAACTAAACAAGAAACAAACCACATATCCATTCATCACACACATAATCATTACAAACAGGCATCACCCTTAATTACCACAAGGAACAATCCATATCCTTTCAAATATTTCGTTATAGGGGATTCTACACTAAGGACCTCCCATACTATTAAACAAAACTAATGAAATGAAATTCTCAAAATATATTATTCCCAAGAACTAATTTTTAAAATGTTACAAATAGGCCTCAAGTACTCTTTGAGAAACTACCCATTTCCATGATGATCAAAAACATTATTTAAAAATCCAAAACCACGTAGAAATCCATTTTAGAAACTCAAACAATTGATTTTAATATAAATAAATTTGAAATAGAAAAAATCCATTAAATAATATTTAGTTACAAAAAACAGTCGTAAATATTACCCAACACATGTGGTGAAATACTTGTCATAGAAATTCAATATACATAAAATCAAGATAAAAATCACCATGTTTCATGTCAAATAATTTTCCAAAAAAAATATTTCATCATTAATTATCATATGAGGAAGGTGTAGAAATTATGAAATAGATGATTATTAATTTTAATGGACTAGTGAAAAGGGAAACCAACCAAAAAACACATGTCATTCAACAATTCCAACCTGAAACAACTTCATGATGGTTTGATAGAGAAAGAGAACACATGGGGAACCACAAAAACCCATAATTAAAACTAAAATAATCATAAACTCATTATCCATAAGTTGTTGGAATAAGTAGAAATAATTAATAAATGGTAGAAGGTAAATATGATGAATATAAGAGGATATTACCTTCAATATTTAACCGCAATAATTGAAAAAATCCCTTAAATCCACCCTAGGTAGAGGATGAGAGGCTTGAATTATGAGGGAATAGTTCCTCCTGGGTCTCACAATTGAAGATGGGGATAGAGGGTGAATTTTGGGTAAATAATATGAGATTTTAGAAAGGTAATTTCACTTTTTTATGACACCCAAGTTGTGTGCTTGGTTAGGCCACATGGTTACACAAACTGTGTGGCAAGCATACAACACTTACTGGACATACTTTTCACCCACATGGTTCGGCCACAATGTTTGTTAATTTTTTATCCTTGAATGTTCCATGGTTTTATCCAAAATTTAATAAACATGCTCATGACATACATATAATTTAACTTACTCTGCATAGGTTTTTCACCCTCAACTAGAGACACCCATGGACCTACATGATTTCTCGTAGAATATGTATAGTTTGGATCAAACCATGCACTTATCAGGAAAATCAAACCTAGTAGGTTGAAAATGAACATGAAAAGGGGATCTACCTCAAGAGACTACATGGATTATCCTTAAATATCAATGTAAACCATGAAAAAAGAATGAAAATAGTCCAAAACTCAATATTTAAATCAAGAACACATGTAAATTGAGAGGGAATCAAAGAACAAAAAGAATAGCTATCTCAATAAAGGAAAATACAAACCATGGTGTGACATAATAGTAGATTAAAGGATTAGTCATCCTTTTGAAAATAGAATGATAAATATATTGGGTTTCTATAGGGATATTTAAGGATATGTATATGAATTTCATGAAGTATATTTCTAACGACGAGTCTTTGAAAATGAAAATTTTATTGAATTTTGTTAAAGGATAGAGAAAGTGGATTCAAAATAAATCTATCCCTATGTGGATACTAAATAATGATGTGCCTTTAGAATAAAGTTATATATAGGTAATAACACTACAAAGGGTACATTGATCTAGACTCAATAATCACCATGTACACAAAAATGGGCCTTTCTGTACGACATGTTTGACACTCCAAGTGGAAATTATTTGGTAATTAACAATCTCATTACACAAAAACCTAATAGAATTAAATATATTATGAAAATTAATGAAATAGGACCACCCTAAGGTATCATTTATTATAAATAATTTGTTATGAATTATACATCTTATAATTGTTTTTTAAGTACTTTTTGGTTTCCCATTATGATAAGTTTAGCTCACGCTATGGATTTTGGTTTTAATCAATGGATATAACCGATAAGAACTAGGTTAACATTGAATGTTGATGAAAATTTGTGGATGAGAAGCCAATTGGGATGATGAATAGAGTAAAGAATATTGTGATTATTCATAATCAGTTATCAAGTAATATATTTACCAATGTAAACCTTAACAAACTCTAAGAATCACCGATGAAGAAAATGATAGAGTTAATAGAGAGTTCTGGTAGAGGAGACTTAGAGAAAACAAGATTTAGTTTCTTATTTGTTTAGAATGTGTGGATAAGCACTCTATGGGATGTATCAATGGAATGATAATATGTTTTATGGATGTAGAAGTGGGGAATTGAGTAATAAATTGTTGAGGGGAAATTAACTTGTTAGTTAATAAAATATATGGGAATATTGGTCTTCATAAGGTATTATAAATTGATCATTTATTAAAATTTAAAAATTCGGTGAATTATAAAAATTTATCTTCTAGGGGGAAGGCACAAGAAGAGAATCTACAAGATGGTATGATTAATGGTTACACTACTGATGATAAAGGGACTATGAATGGTGTATGAAAGGAATTTAGTATTAGGTGATATGATGATGAATCCTAGTTAATGTCTTAAAGATAAGGTGGAATAATTGATGTGAATATGGCTTCAAATTTCATAAATATTTTCTATGAATATATATAAATAAATAAATATATATATATATATCGATTGAATGAATATGTTTTTCATTGAATATTTTCTAGAATCTCTTAAATGGTACTAGTTGACAAGAAATTTGGTTTAATAGTAAGGTGACATTTTTATTAAGGGAAGATAATACCTAATATGTTTTGATATTGAGATAGTGTTTTGGGGGTAAATAGAAGTTGGATAAAATAAGAAAAATAAATATTACTTATTTACTAGGAATTAATTAATGATTTGTTGAGAATGTGGTTTGTTAAATCATCTATGGAATTTACAACATTTTTTAATTTATGGATTGTATCCAATAATATATTTTTATTTAAGGGGCAATGAAACTTATTTTTTCAATAAGGTTTAATCATAATTTACATTTTTTCAATGTTTCAAGAGTATAAATTCTTTGGGGATTCACATGTTTTGGTATGTGAAAATCAACATTCACTTCATGGTATATGGGGATTAATGATAGATTCATTTTAGAAATTCATCAACATTATTTCTCATGTTTTGGATTTTAATCTTTTGTAAGGGTCATTAAATTTACCATTTACGGAATGGTTTAACATAAACTTTTTATTTGGGTTTATATATTACTGTATTACTTCACTATATGGTGATTTTTTTATATTGGTTAGCTTGTATAAACAATTTTGTTGTATTGATAACTAAATATATAAAAAATTATTTTCGTTCTATTTGTGGATATTATAATCAATTATTTCTCTAAGAACAAAAGAGACAACATTATTTTTAGGAGTAAGAGATGAGGAGGAAATTGATCAAGGTACAACTGATGGATGAGACAGTTTATATGAAATGGAATGAAATCAAGTAAGAATATATTCTTGTGAGAATTCTTAAAGTTTAGAAAAAGGATATTGAAGTAATTTTTGGTCATATTATCATAAGTTTTTATGATTTAAATTACATATTTCTGGAATATTTGGTTTATGAATTTTTGGTAATTATAATTCTATGTATTCCCCATATTCTAGTGATCAATGTTCGATATCACTCTCTATCAGTATTTAGTTGTATGTTTTCTATGTAATGTCTACTTTCTCACATCCCACCTATGTTCTCCTCTTTAGAAACATGATATGTGATATTACCTATGAATTTAGAAAATTAATTTTCTCATTTTAAATAATACTTTTTTTCTAACACTTATTATGATGTTAGTTTCTATTAATGAGTTTTCTAATGTTAAACCATTGATAATTGAGATGAATTTCTAGTGAAAATTTCATTTTAAGTGGTCTAGAATGTAACACCATGAGATTTTTTGGAACCAAATTCAAATTAATTTACTATTTTTCATATTTTACATTACACCAAATACTTATTTTATATTTTATTATATGAAAAATTGAACTGGGAATACATTACATGTATTACTATGTTCATCTTTTCATACACGCAACTCTAATTTTAAATGAAAAATGAAAAATTATTAAAATATTTTAATCTAATCTTATAGTTATCATATGTTTGTTAGAATTTAAGGTATGGGTAATAATAAATAAATTATGAAAATATAATTTATATATATATAAGATGAATTTTTTGACCAGTCAATTAGAAATTAAAATTACAACTATATGAAAATAAAGAAATTCATTTTAAAAAAACCTATTTTTTCTGTGCACAAAAAAGTTTTTCCATAATAAATTTAAAAATAGACAATCGGTGAATTATTTCTTTGAAATTTATAAAATTTATTTTCAATCAAATGTTTAACATTCATTTTTTGTGTTTTATAGATAATAAATAAAAATAAATCAAATTTTACACGCAATAGTAATTTTTTCTGTGCACAACTGTGTCACCCAACTCACTTATAATATCCCACTCCTTCTCTTATCTTCCTCTGACATTAAAACATTTATTCAGTTAGTAAATTCCAAAAAAACATACCAAATTTCCTTCTTTTATCCTTGAAACAACATTTTGGACTGAAATCCAACCAACTAAGGCACTTTATGCAAATCTACAGAGGATAACCAAATAAGAGGTAATGTTGATCAATGAGTGTTTTCTATTACTTCCTCCACATCATAAAATTATTATTAAAACATGATGATATGATAAATCCATTATATTACATATGAATATTTTTTTTATTCTATGTTTAATACATAAACCTATCTTCACTTCCATCAAACGGGTTATGAAATCATCATTTTTGTGTATGGCAGACAATTTCCTCATGAACCGATGCCATTCATTATTACATTACAATATCCCAACCATGGTTATTATGATTAATTTATTATTAATATATTTTATATTTCATTCTATTATTATTTTTTAATTATTATATCACCCAGACCTTCATACTCTTCATTTTGTGGGAATATGATAATGTCGCTTGTGTGTACGGCGGACTACCGCCCCACAAAGCGATGTGATTTGTTCATGCTTATCATAGAATGTATTACTGTTGGTTATAAGGAATATAAGTGATATATATGACATATAAATTATTCACTAATGATAGTATGTTGTTTAATTTTCATTCATTCAATCTACAATGAAAATGAAAATAGTGTTAATGCATATTTATGACCTACCGTCTCTATGAATAATGTATTTCATTTTCAGTCAATATTTTTTATTACATAAATTACATATATTGTAAATATATATTAAATTTTTATATTTTTCAAAATTTTGTATATTATTATACAATTTTCAAATAAATAGAACCATGAAATAACAAATTAAAACATATATATTAAACAATGTGTTTTAATTTTACCTAAAACATAACAATAACATGGAATTTCTAACACATAGGATATAAAAAGACTTAATTAAATTATATATGGTAATATATATTATATGGACTCAGCCTTATTACAAACATAATCTTGAGTTTAGTTAAAAAAACACTTTCTTTTACACTATGTATATTTTCATGTTTAGAGCTTTAGATATTTATAAAAAAACATTCATAACATTACACATTGTTAAAGAGTGGATACCATAAAAATATTTTCCATTTTTTTTAAAATATAAAACATTAAAACATAAAAAAAGACTCCTTGACAATTCTTCAACATTTAACCTGTCTTCCTTCATTGTATTACACATCCATTAACCTGTGAAAAATCATTTAAAAACTTGTGATTAGCACAATGCTCCGTAGGGGATGAAAAAAGAAGGAAAGAGATCATTAGTCCATGAATACTCGTAACGTATGAAAACATTTTCAAAAGACATTCTTGTCACTCATATATACTTACTTTTTGAAATGTGATATTCACAAAAGATACAAAAAAACATGAGAAAATAATTATAATTATAGTGGTATATTGGGGCATTACTTACATAATCTTGTAACCATTCTTGGGTACCTTATAATCTGTAACCCTCATGGCTACATTACTTTGTGTAACCATCACAGTTACACTTGGAGTAACCATACGGCCGACCTCCAACTTACTCATACCCAATGCATTGAAGGGAGATATAGGTCCCACCATTCATCATAAATAATTCCCAAGAACCAAAACACAATCATACATCATGAATAATTCCATAAAAACATTTCTTTGGAATTTCGTAAAACCGAATTTAAAAAGAGGATTTTTAAAGAAAATCCCCTTATAACTATCATAAAATTGAAGAAAAACTTAATAGAGTGGATTGAGTATGTATATATACAGTATATACACATAATAAAACAAAAAATAAGTATAACCCATCACAAAAACAATTTAAATAGCACATATATTATAAAGTATAAGGTTAACCCAAAGAATGGAAATCGGGTTAAGAATTCCCTTACCTCGGGTTTTTCTTACATCCAACTTGTTTAAACCTCCTGTATAATGGTTAAAAGATTGTAATTAATATTTTACAGAAACATTTTCATGTTTATAAAATCTTATGTGATCATTTCATAACATCATTTCACCCTTAATGGTTATTATTTTGCACATTGCACTATTTTTGGGTGAGTTCTTAACATGATTTCCATGATTGGTTCATGATGTTCATTCTTTTCGATTGGTAGTGAAACTCCAGAATTGAAATGAAGTAGTATTTAAATATATCCAGTTACATAAATTATTCCATTAATCATTTTTAATTCTTATATTATGATGATTCATACGTTATAACATTAATGATGTTCGTCTAGATCATTTTAGTTGTTATTTGATAATAACAACCTCATTTTGTCTTATAAATTAGAAACATGAGTACAAAAGAATTACATAACCATGTGTGAGTCATACAAAATATATTATAACATGTTTCAACCATATAAATTTCTTCATGGACAGCCTTGAAAGAATTAATGGATTCTGAAATCACATCGTCAATGATGTCGGTAATTCGACACAAATGGACAATGTTTTTATTCTTTAAATAAGTGGGAGAGCAGAAGAATAATGATCAGTAATTTTTCAATTAACATGATAAAATATATAATATACATGATTTATTGAGATTTCATTCCTCTTGGGTAAAACTATATGATGAAATAATAAGGAAAGAACTCAAAATAAACAAATAATTGTGAAATCGCTTACAAATATTTGGCAGCCTAACGGCTATGCAACATGGTTTTAGAAAATATTAAAAAGAGAGGGGACAAGGGTAACCCATCCATAAATGAATCATAATATATATTAAATCATGAATAAGAAGAAAATGAGAACATGGTATAGAAACTTGAAATATATACCACATAAAAGAGAATTTGAAAGGAAAAAGAAAGAAATTGAGAATTTTCTATCCCTTTAGAGTAACCATTAGAACATAAAGGTTGGGACCTTGGGGGCTTTATAAATCCTTGGGAGGACTAATATGAGGGTAAGGAGTATATATATTCGTTGAGGGATAATTGGGAATTAATTCAATGAAGGGAAGAGTTTGTATTTATATAAAAAGTGAGGGATTATTTTAATAATTTTCAAGGGACACCTCATGAGTGGTATTTACAAAACCATGGGCTTTCCCATGGAATTTTCCCATGGTATAAGAAACATGGGACACCTCACATGTTATTTATCTATAAAAAAGTTGACAAAATTTATGAAATCGTGATTATATCATAAATGATGACATTAATACACCGAATCTAAAAATTGTATTTGTTTACTATTCACTGAAAAATCAACTCTTTCAGAAATATTCCCAAACTTCACCCTAACCATTTATCGATGTTTTGATTTCAAAAATGAAGCCCATTTTTTGAAAAAAAAAATTCAAAAAATTATTAATTTAGTTTTAAAAAAAATCATACTTAATTCAAAAATTTACAATTCTACTTCTGTAACTACTTCTATATCACAAAGAAAAATTAACATAGATGATATTATCATAAAGCTTTAATAAAATAAAATAATAATAAAATATACTATTCATTAGGGTCATATTACTATTCATAAGGGTATGTTAATATTCACCAAAATACAATTTGGTTCCAATAGACTCCAAATAACATAATGAACACAATTGTGGATGATAGTTTCTTGAAATTCAAAATATATAAGTGGTAAAATTAGGTTAAAAGGCTAGTTATAAATATCTAGTTAAATAAAGATACATGTATTTCTATTTTTTTAGGAAAACATGGGGTGTTACCTTATCCCCACCTTCTTGAAATTGCGTCCTAACAATTTTATTTACTTATTAAACAACTAAGGGTATTTTCCTCTCATAGCATTTTTAGACTCCCATGTTGCTTCTTCAACCATGTGGTTTCTCTAGAAAACCTTTACCTAGTGGATTACTTTATTCTGCAATACATGTTCTTTTCGATCAAGAATATGAATCGATTTCTCTTCATAAGAAAGGTTCTCTTCCAGCTGAACGTTTTCTGGACTCAAGACATGTGACGAATCTGGCACATAATTTCTCAACATCGAAACATGAAAAACATTGTGTACCTGAAAAAAACTCGGAGACAAAGCTATGCAGTATGAAACTATTCCAAAATTATCCAAGATTTCAAAAGGGACAATGAACCATGGACTTAGATTTCATTTCTTACTGAAACACATCCTACTTATCTAGGGAGACACATTACAGAAAACAAGGTCACCTACCTCGAATGAGAAGTCTCTCCTTCTATTATCTGTATAACCTTTCTGTCTGCTATATGATGTCCTCAAGTGCTCTTGGATCATCCTCAATTTCTCAATCACTTCATCAACTAATTCTAGCCCCATTAAATTTCATTCACCGACGTTATCCCAAAATGCTGGAGTCTGACACATCTTTCCATACAAGGCCTCAAAAGGTTCCATCTGAATATTTGAATGAAACTGTTATTATAAGGAAACACAACTAATGAAAGATGTTGATCCCAAATTCCCTAATAGTCCATTGAACAAGCTCGAATCATATCCTCCAAAGATTGAATCATTCATTCTGACTGCCCATCAGATTGAGAATAAAAATAAGTATATAAATTTAACTCTGTGCTCAACGACTTCTGAAGTCCCTTCCAAAAGTTAAAAGTGATCATGGGATCTCAGTCAGATATAATGGAAAGAGGAACTCCATGTAACCTGACAATATCCTTGAGGTAAAATCGAGAAATCCGATCCAAAGACATTGTATCTCGAATTGACAGAAAATTTGAATACTTTGTTAGCCAATAAACAATAACCCAAATAGCAATGTTACCTCGAGATGTCTTCGGTAGTCCCACCACAAAGTTATTGGATACATTCTCCCATTTCTACTCTGGCACTGGAAAAGGATGAAGCATCCCCTTCAGTAACTTTCTCTCTGCTTTAACCTATTGACACATCAAAATTTTCATGGTAAAATCAGCAATATCTCTTTTCATTCCATCCCACCAATAATACTCCCGAAGGTCTCTGTACATATTAGTACTGCCAAGATGAACAGAAAATGTAGGACTATGAGCTTCACGCAACAATTATTTCTTCAATTGGGAATCACAAGGCACACATAACCATTTAAAAAATCTTAAAACACAACCTTTATCAAGTTTGAATTCTGGAAACTTACCCATTTTAACCAATTCTACATTTTCCGGTAGCTCACTCTCTTCCTTCTGCGCTTGCCTAATTCTGTCTGACAATGAAGATTGCAGTGAAACCTAAACCAAAACAAATGTATTTCCTCCACCAACAAATTCTATTCCAAAATTAATCAACTCATTAATAAAGGGATCATGTTCCAAACATATCATGGTTAATGATTCATGATATTTCCGAATTATGGCATCTGCTACGTTGCTCTTCTAAGATGGTAATTGATTGTGAAGTCATAATCCTTTATCAATTCTATCCATCTTCTACACCTCTTGTTTAATTCATTTTAAGTAAATATATATATATTATACTTTTATGGTCAATATATATTTGTCATTTGGTTCTGTATAGATGATGCCTCCTTATTTTCAAAGCAAAAACAACAGCTGCCAATTCCAAATCATGTGTGGGGTACTTTAGCTCAGGAGGATTAAGTTGTCTCGAAGCATATGAAATGACCTGATCATTATGCATCAAAACACAACTAAGTTCCTTTAAAGTAGAATAATTGTAGATGAAAAACTCACCATTTGAGGAAGATAAAGCCAAAAATAAAGAATTCACTAATCTCTTATTCAGTTCCTCAAAACAAACATCACAATCATCTGTCCAAACCAATTTAACCCCTTTTTGTGTTAACTAAGTTATCGGGCTAGATAACCGTGCAATGTTCTTAACAAACCGTTGATAATTACTTGCTAATCCTAGAAAACTATGAATCTCTGTAACATTTGTGGGTCTTGTCCATTCATCAACTATTTTTTTTGGCAGGATCAACTGTCATTCCATCCTTATTTACAATGTTACCAAGAAAAGAAATTTGTTGCAACCAAAAATCACACTTGATGAATTTTCCATATAGTTTCTTTTCTTCTAATGTTTTTAAAACAACCCTTAGATGTTTTTCATGCTCCTCTTTATTTTTAGAAAATACCATAATGTCATCAATAAATTCAACCACAAACCTATCCAAGAACTCATGAAATACCCTATTCATAAGATTCATGAATACAGAAGGTACATTAGTTAATACAAATGGCATAACAACAAATTCATAATGCCCATAAATAGTACTAAAGGCTGTTTTTGGGATTTCATCCTCCTTCACCATCAACTGATGGTATCTAGATCTCATGTCAATCTTAGAATAGTATTGAGCTCCCTGGAGATGATCAAACATGTCCTCAATATGAGGAAAAGGATAGTTGTTTTTAACAGTGATGTTATTTAAAGCACTATAATCAATGCAAAGTCTCATGGAACCATATTTCTTTTTAAAAAACAAAACAGGGTTTCCCCATGGTGAAGTGACGTGACTAATGAAGCCTGTGTCAAGCAAATACTACAACTTATTTTCAATTCAATAATTTCTATTGGAGCCATACAATATGGGGGTTTATAAAATGGCTTAGCATCAGGAACTAGGTCAACTGTGAATTCGACTTATCGATCCAGTATGACACCAGGTAACTCATCAGGAAAACATCAAGGTATTCATTTACCACTGTCACATCATTAATTTGAATAGTTCCATTTTTTTTCAAAAATATGAGAAAGATAACATTCATTTCCATCTTTCAATAGTTTCTCAGCTTCCTGATGTGTTATCAATTGTATGGGTTCATTCTTGTATACAAACTGAAACACTTTCTGAAAAACAAATTCTTTGGATCTACACTCAATCTTAAAATGATAATCAGAAAGCCAATCTATCCCCAAAATAACATAAAACTCGACTAAGGGTAAAACAACGATGCTTGTAGGTAATGTATTTCCACATACCATAATAGAAAGATTCTTATAATTCCTATTTTCTATAACGTTTCCCATTGGTGTTTTAACAACAATTTCAGGTCTCATTTGTTGAGCTGATATTTCTAATTTACTAGAAAATTTCTCAGAGATGAAGGAATGTGTAGACCCCGTATCAAATAAAAATTTAGAAAAATCTTATTGAACAAACAAAGTACCTGATACAACTTAATTGGATGTCCCGAAATCTGCTGACATAGTCCCCAAGGATCTCACTACACCTTTCTCTTTGAAGTCTGGCTTCTTGGTATCATTCGGATCTCCCTTTGTGAAAGAATTTTCATAATGACCCATCTCACCACATTTAAAACACGTTACAGTTTTCTTCTCAGGATTATTCTTAGGATCATTTTCCTTATAATATCGAGCAAGATGTCCAAACATATTTCATTTAAAACACTTCGCAGTTTTTCTAAGACATTCCCCAGGGTGTTTCTTGAAACACTTTTCACAAACTGAAAATTGTATTTTCTTACTATCAGATTTCATTAGATAATTATTACCCATTTCTTGCTAACTAGACCTCTTCTTTTCTTTGTTTCAAAAATACACATGATCATCAGCAAACTCCATCTCTACCCTCTCATAACATCGGGCAAGTTTCTCATAACTTTTGAATTCACAAGAGGCCAACGCCCTTCGATACATTGGATTAAATCTTGAGTAAAAGCGGTTGATTTTTCTAGCAAGATCCATAATATGATTTGGAGCATACCTCACCGGTCGGGTGAAGTTAGCGTCATACACAACCACTGAATATTCCTCCTTCTATTTCAATTCAGGGAATTGCTTCTCCATTCTTAATCGCCCCACCTTAAGAAAATAATTTTCAAGGAAAAGACTTTTAAATTCATCCCACTCTAAGACATCAAAATCCTCTCTACCCCATATATTCTTTACCATTTACCACCACTGACCAGTTTCTCCTTCAAAATGATAAATGGAAAGACTTAACTTTCTATTATCTGAACATCCACTAACATGAAATATATTTTCAAGGGCTTTCATCCCTCCTTCAACTGCTACCGGGTCAGAAGATCCATTGAATGCAGGAATATGTTGTCTCATAAAATGTTACACTAGTATCATGTTTTGTTGTGGTACCTCTATTGGTTCTCTTGCATGGAATACACCACCATTTATTGCATGCGTTAGCTATGCCATTATTGTCACAAACTGCTCATTTATAATCCTTACCATTCCGGGATGTAGTTTCGGAAGGATTTCATTCTGTCGGTGGCTCTCCTCTTCAGCATCCTTGTTTCTTCTACATACAACCATTTTGAACAATCATATCTTAGATGAAGAAACATGGTAATATTTAAATTATTAAACAAAATAAAAATATAGTGAAAATCATTTGTGGTATTCTATTAACATAACCTTAACCCATAAAGTTAACTAAACCGCCCTCTGATACCAGCTATAAGGACCCTGCCTTATTACATATATAATCATGAGTTTAGTTAAGAAAACACTTACTTTTAAATTTAAGATATTTTCAAGTTTAGAGCATTAGATAATTAGGAAAAAACATTCATAACATTACACATTGTTACAGAGTGGATACCATAAAAATTGTTTCCATTTTTCTCAAAATATAAAACATTAAAACATAAAACAAGACTCCTTGACAATTCATAAACATTTAAAATGTCTTCCATACTTGTATGACACATCCATTAAGCTGTTAAAAATCATTTAAAAACATAGGATGAACGCAAATCTCATTAAGGGATGAAAAAGGAAGGAAATAGATCATTAGTCCATGAATACTCGTAACGTATGAAATCATTTTTAGAATACATGCTTGTCACTCATATATAGTTTCTTTGTGCAACGTGAGATTCACACAAGATACACACAAACATGAGAACATAAATATAATCATAGAGGTATCTTGGTGAATTAATTACATAATCATGTAACCATTCTTGGCTACCTTATAATCTGTAACCCTCATGGCTACCTTACTTTGTGTAACCATCGCAGTTACATTGAAAGTAACCATACGGACGACCTACAACTTACTCATACCCAATGAATTGGATAGAGATATACGTCCCAACATTCATTATAAATAATTCCCAAGAAACAAAATACAATCATACAACATGAATAATTCCATAAAAACATTTCTTTGTAATTTCATAAAACCAAATTTAAAAAGAGGATTTTTAAAGAAAATCCCCTTATAAATATCATAATATTGAAGAGGGACTTAATAGATTGGATGGAGTATGTATATATACACTATACACACATATTAAAAAATAATATAAATTGACCCCATCACAAAAAACAATTTAAATAGCACATAAATAATGATGTATATGGTTAACCCAAAGAATGGAAATCGGGTTAAGAATTCACTTACCTCGGGTTTGTCTTACTTCCAACTTGTTTAAACCTCTTTTATAATGGTTAAAAGCGTGTCATTAATATTTTAAAGAAATACTTTTATGTTTATAACATCTTATATGATCATTTAATAACATCATTTCACCCTTAATTGTTAGTATTTTTCCATTTGCACTGTTTTTTTGGGTGAGTTCTAAACATGATTTCCATGATTGGTTCATGATGGACATTCTTGTCGATTGGTAGTGAAACTCCAGAATTAGAATGGAATAGAATTTACATATATATAGTAACATAAATTATTCAATTCTTAATTTTGAATTGTTATATAATGATGATTCATAAGTCAGAACATTAATGATGGTCGTTTAGATCATTTTAGTGGTTATTTGATAATAACAACCTTGTTTTGTCTTATAAATTAGAAACATGAGTAAAAAAATTTACAGAACCATGGGTGAGTAATAAAACATATATTATAAACTGTTTCAAACATATAAATGGCTTCATGACCATACTTGAAATAATTAATGTATTTTTAAATCACATCGTCCATGATGTTCGTAATTCGACACAAACGGGAAATGTTTTTATTCTTTAAATAAGTGGGAGAGAAAAAAAATAATGATGAGTAATTTTTCCATAAACATGATAAAATATAGAATATACATTATTAATGGAGATTTCATGCCTCTTGGGTAAGGAGATATGAATAAATAATAAGGAAAGAACACAAAATAGAAGAATAATTGTGAAATCGCTTACCAAAATTCGCCAGCCTAACGGCTACAGAAAACTGTTTTAGAAAATATTAAAAAGAGAAGCACAAGGGTCACATATCCATAAATGAATGATAATATATAGTATATCAAGAATAAGAAGAAAAATAAGAACATTTGATATAAACATGAATGACATACCACATAAAAGAGAATTTGAAAGGAAAAAAGAAAGAAAATGAGAATTTTCTTTCCTTGTAGATTAACCCTTAGAAATTGAAGGTAGGGACCATGGGGGATTGAGGAAATATTGGGAGGACTACTATGAAGATATTTAGTCCAGAGATTCATTGAGGGAGAATTGCTAATGAATTCAATGAAGGGAAGTGTTGGTATTTATAGTAAATGTGAGGGATTATTTTAATAATTTTCAAGGGACACCTCATGAGTGGTATTTAAAAAACCTTGGGATTTCCCATGGTATAGCCCACTTGGTACACCAAAAATTTTATTTAATTATAAAAAATTTGACCAAATTTATGACCTCATTATTATATACTTAATGATGTCATTAATACAGTGAAACTAAAAACTGTATTTTTTACTATTAACCGAAAAATAAACTGTTTCAGAAAAATTATCAATATTTTCCCTAACCATTTTTCGATGTGTAGATTTCAAAAATGAAGTCCATTTTTTGAAAATAATTTTCTAAATAATATTACATTAATTTTCAAATAAAATCATACTTAATTCAAAAATTAACAATTATATCACAAAGAAAAATTAACCTAGATGTTATTATCTTAAATCATTAATAAAATAAAATAAAAATAAAATTTACTATTCATTAGGTTCATATTACTATTCATAAGGTTATGTTACTATTCACCAAAAACTCAATTTGGTTCTAATAGACTCCAAATAACATATTGAACACAATTGTAGATGACACTTTCATGAAATTCAAAACATAGAAGTGGAAAAATTATGTTAAAAGGTTAGTTATAAATATCTACTTAAACAAAGTTACATGAATTTATATTTATTTTTAGAAAAACATGGGGTGTTACATATATAAATATATATATATTTGTTTATGAAATATATTTTTAATTAAATAATATTTATTGTAAATGATATTTGAATGTTTCTGAAGGAAATCAGGACTTAAGTTATAGGATTTCTGTCTCACTTTTTACTTTTGTAAGACATATTCCATATTCACTACCTATTTATTTTATGTGTTGTATATTAATAACATGAATTTATTTTATAATTATTATATTAAATATTATTTTTCTTTACATATTTATTTTAGTATCTCTCTTTCGTGGGGATTACAGTTTATAATCTACCAAAATGGAAGAGATTATTGTCCCGAGTATCTTTCTTTGAGAGACATGGTCTATTATTCACCTATATTATTCCCCAAGGTGTATATAAAACACCATTTATGAGTAATATAATTTATTATTTCATCCAAAATATATTTTATGCATCATTTTATATTATTCCTTATGATTCATATGATTCACGGTTACCAAAGTTGTAAATATTTTATGATATAATCTCTTCATATATCAGGTTTGATTATGACTATGTTTTCGATGATAAAATATTATGATCTATCACTTATTAAAAATATTAGTTTTATTCTATTATGGTTATTCATGATATTTTCATGTAATAATATAATTTTTCCACTCTTTCGAACTTAAATTTGTTGTTAAATGTTTTTTTTGAAAATATGGCAGTATTTATCTCTTCAGCCACAAATCCATTTTATTTTAAAGTCATGTTTTCTAAAAATGATTTCAATTTTTTCAATATTATCCTATTAATTTTAATATAATTTTTTACCCTTGTTGGGAATTAAAAAATATATATTTTTAATGTAATTTTCATGTCATTTTAAAAAACAATTAACTTTTGGATTTTATTAAAAAATTGAATGAATTCATTATTTTAATGTGTATGGCATGGATAAATCCAACCATCATCATGAAAATTATTATATTCGAATCATACATTAGGATTTTTTATTTTTATTTTATAAAAAAAATTATTTTTAAAATGTTTTATGTTGGAAACTTTCTTTTTGAAAATTGAAACAATATCCTCCCAATGGAATATTTTATACAATATGTCCAAATTAATTTTCATATAAGATGACATCTATTGATGTGACATATTATTTACTTTTATATGATATAAAGATAAAATTATTATTCTATAATTTAAATTTTTTATGGTGATAGGATATTTATGAAACACATTTTACTTCCATGGGTCATACCATAAAAAAATGCTTACGAAACCGGTTTATTTTTCCTCAAGGTATGCTTTAATGAGATGCCAAAATTATTATAAATCCTATATCTTTTCCACATGTTATGATTTGATAAAAGTTTGATGAAACCCATTTCATTTCAGGGGTAATTTTATGATAATAGAATTCAGATAATTTCGCTCACATAAATATGGTCTCCATTACGATATGGGTGTGGCCTATATCTATCTCCAATTCCCTAGGTAAAGATGGATAACTCATGAGTAAATATGTTATGTTTGAACTTGATTACATATTCATAAAGTTATGTTTAAAATTTATTAAATTTTCATAAATTTCTGTGTAAACATGATTACATTTTCATAATTTTATGTATGAACATAATTACATGTTCAGTGTATAATGTGTGGAAATTTCATTCATTTCCGCAATGTTCTTCATAAACCTGGTTGTTATCTATTAGTTTATGATTGGAGATAATTTCATATCATAAACATAATGAGAGAACCTGTCTCTATTTATACATTTTTTCAATGTAATAATTGGATGTGTATGTCACAAGTCTATGTTGTATTCAAATATTATGCTCTGATCTCTCATGTTATTTGATTTTCAAAGGATTCATGTCTTATGAACTACCAATCTTTATTACATAACATAAAGTTATGATCTTTGATATGAAATGTATAGTTTTCAATTATTATGATTTTGTTCTCATGACATTATTTTCATGTTATTCATATACATCTCCCTTGTATTCCCTTAATGGGCATCTGATATCATCATTTTTTATTTTTCAATTACAACGGTTATGAAAAAAAATTTACATAGGGTATTTTTGTGAAGAATACTAAAGGTAAAGATATTTATTAGACGCTGTGATTATCTTTCATGAATTATGAATATTATGTTTCATATTTCCAAAGTAAATAAACTATAATGGGTTTTTGTCATTTATTTGTATAATTTATTGAATATTTATCTAAAAATCTAATACACACATATGGAAAGTATAGGTCCCTATACACACTATGATTTTTGTTCTCAGTCAATAGCTTGTACCAGAATGAATCATGTTAACATTGAATCTAATGGAATATTTTGTGACTATGATAAATCAAATTAGATTATTACTGGAGTTGTATATATTATGATTATAATTTTCATAACCCGTCCCCAGAGGCCTATTTCATGACTACCCCATGGCCAACTTCCATAGGGTCTGGGTTGGAGACCAGAACCTGAAAGGCCTATCCCTAAAACGAAATGGCATTGAGCTAGACTCAATCATCACAAAGTGCGCGAAAAAGGTCCTTGTTGTACAGTAGGTTTGACACTCCCATGGGAAATTATTGGTAAATTCACAAACTCTTTTCAAATAATCATGACAGATTTAATTATATTATAACAATTAATGAAAAAGGTTTTACCAATGGTTTCATATTTTAAAAATAATGTTTTTTGATTTATATATCCCATAAGTGGTTTTCAGTATTATTTGGTTTCCCATTATGATAATCATAGATCACACTATGGATTTTGGTTTTAATCAATGGACAGAACCAAAACGAACTGGGTTAACAATCATTTTTGATGAATAATTATGGATGAGAAACCAATTGGGGTGATTAATGGAGTAAATGATATTGTGATTATGCATAATCGGTTATCAAGGAATATGGTTACCAATGTCAACCTTAAAAAACTCTAAGAATCACTATAGAAGAAAATGATAGAGTTCATTGAGAGTTTAGGTAGAGAAGGCTTGGAGGAAACAAGATTAAATTTCTCAAATGTTGAGAATGTTGGGATAAGCACTCCATGGAATGTCTAAATGGAATGATAAAATTTTTTACGGATGGAGAAGTAGGGCATAGAGTAATCAATTATTGATGGAAAATAAACATGTCAGTTAATACAATAGATTAGAATATTGGTCTTCCTAAGGTATTATAAATTAATGAATGATTAAAATTAAAAAATTAGGTGAATTATGAAAATATATCTCCTAGGTGGAAGGAACATGAAGAGAATCAATAAGATGGTATGATTTATGGTCACAATACTGATGATGAAGAAACTGTGAATGGGGTATGAAACGAATTTATTATTAGGTGATTGGATGACAAATCTTAGTTAATGTCTTAAGGAAAAGGTCGTATAATTGATGTAACTATGTATTTTAATTTCATAATTATTTTATACGCATATATATCTATATATATGGATTATTTGAATACGTTTTTCAATAATTATTTTCAAGAATCTATTAAATGGTACTGATGGACTAGAAATGTGGTTTTATAGCAAGGTGGTATTTTTATTAAGGTAAGATAAAAACTAATATGTTTTGATTTTGAGATCGTGTTTTTGCGATAAAGAGATAGTGTTTTTGGGATAAAGAGATGTTGGATAAAAATAAGAAAAATTAGATTTAACTAATTACCTTTGAAATGATTAATGATTTGTTGAGAATGTGGTTTATGCTATCATCGACGTAATTTTTTGCATTTTTAATTTAAGTATTTTATCCAATAATCTATTTTTTATTTATGGGACAATGAAACATATTTTTTTCAATATGGTTTAATTTTAATTTAAGTTATTACCATGTTTCAAGAGAATAAATGATATGGGTATTCACATGTTTTGTATGTAACTATCAACAGTCGCATTATGGTATATGGGGATTAATGATACATCCATTTTGGAAATTCATCAACATTATTTCTATGTTTTTTATTTTTATTTTTTTCAACGGTCAAAAAATTAACCATTTATGGAATGGTTTACCTTGAACTTTTTATTTTTCTTTATATATTAGTGTATTACTTCACCATATGATGATTTTTCCATATGGGATAGCCAGTGATAACCATTTTGATGGGTTGATATCAAACGATAGACAGAATGAATTTCATTTTATTTGTGGATATTATAATCCTCTAATTCTCTAGGAATATAAAACACAACATTATTTTATGGAGTTAGAGATAAAGAGGAAATTGATAAAGGAACAACTAATGGATGAGATTGTTTATATGAATTTAATGAAATCATGTTGTAATATATTCTTGTGTGAATTCTTAAACTATAGAAAAAGTATATTGAATTAATATTTGTCATATTATCATCACTTTTAATGATATAAATTTCATTTTTTGAGGAATATTTGGATTATGGATTTATGGTATTTATCTTTCTATGTATAACCCACATTCTTTTGATCAATGTTCTCCATCACTCTCTATCAATATTTAGGTGATATTTTTTATGTTATGTTTATGTTCTAACATCCCAACTACATTCTCCTATATGGAAACCTAATATGTGTTATTAAATAAGAATTTAAAAAATAACATTTATCATTTAAATATATTTTTTGTAAACCATTTTTATGATGTCTATTTCTAGAAGGTAACACCATGAGATTTTATAGACCCAAATTGAAATTAATTTAATATTTTACATATTTCACATTACGCACAATACTTAAATTAGATTTTATTATAAGAAATACTTAACTGGGATTAAATTACAAGTAATACTATGTTCATCTTTTGTTACACGCAACACTAATTTTAACCAAAACATAACATATTATTAAAATATTATAATGTAATCTTATAGTTAGCATATGGTTGTTAGAATTGAGGTTATCTGTAATATTAAATTAATTATTAAAATATAATTTAAAAATATATATAGTATGAATTTTTCTTACTAGTTAATTAGAAATGAAAATGACAACTATTTAAAAATAATTAAAATAATTTCCATAAAATTTTATTTTTTTTGTTCACAAAAACGCTTTTTCACAATAAATTTAAAAATATACATTCAGTGAATTTTTTAAATGATATTTATAAAATTTTTATTCAATAAAATGTTTAATATTAATTTTATGTGTTTTATATATAAATGTTTGTAATGTAATAAATGAAAATTTTTACATCATTTAATACAATTTTGGAAATTGGAATCATTTTCAATGGTAATTTTTATACAAATACATTATAAACTTTTAGAAAATTTATATTTAAAAACATATTTCACATAGAGTCTGTGGGATAAATTTTAAATTAAATTTATCAAATTATGTGAATGAAATTTTGAAAAAATAATTCCATATTTAGAATCAGTATAATTACATTATCAAATTTTTTCAACCTAAATTTTGACCATAATGAATAGATAAAAGAGTAAAAAACTAATGTTAGGGTCAAAAATTGATTTAACTTAACATAAATATAAAAGAAAGGGGTCCAAAATGATCTAAAACATTTCAAAAACAAATTTTATAGAAATAATTTTAACGTAACCCTTCTAGGATATATATAAATCCAGTTTTTCTTTTTTGCGTGTAACAAAAGTAGGTTAGAATTGATTCATTTCCAAAAATTAAAAATGTGTTGCCCGACTTACTTATAAAATCCCACACCTTCTCATATCTTCCTCAAACCATAAAAAAATTCAGGTCGTAAATTCCCAAATAACATACAAAATTTCCTCCTATAATCCTTGAAACCACACTTTGGACTGAAATCCTACCTATTAAGGATTTTGGTGCAAATCTATAGTGGATACCCGAAGAAGATTTAATGTTCATCAATGAGTGTTTTATATTACTTCTTACAAATCATTAAATTATTACTATACCATGTTGATAATATCAACCCATTATATTCCATATAAATGTTTTTATATGTTATATTCACGACCTAAAACTATCTCCACTTCCATCAAATGGGTTGTGAAATCATCATTTGTGTGTATGGTGAACAGCTGCCTCATGAACCGATGTAATTCATTTTTCAATTACCACCTCAAAAGCATGGTTATAATGATGGATTAATTATTAATAAATTTTATATGTTATTTTATTATGATTTTTTAATTATTATATCACCCATACCTTCATACTTTTCATTTTGTGGGAACATGATAATGTCGTTCGTGTGTACGATGGGCCACCGCCCCACAATGTAATGTGATTTGTCCATTCTTGTCATCAAATGCATTATGGTTGTTTATAAGTAATATATGTGATATATAAGACATATAAATTATTCTCTAATTATATTGTTTCTTTTAATTTACTTTCCTTCAATCTCCAATAATGATGGAACAAGTGTTAATGTATATGTATGGCCTACCATCTCCAAAAATGGTGTATTTCATTTTCTTTCACTAATTTTTTTTATTACATTAAATTCCTATATAGTAAATATATATTATATTTATATATATTTTTAAAATTTTGTATATCATTAAACCATTATCATATTAAGAGGACCATGACATATCAAATTTATGCATATATGATAAACATAGTTGTTTTTACCTAAAACATAACAATAACATGGAATTGCTAACTAATATGTTATAAAAGGACTTAATTAAATTGTATATGGTATTATATATATATATATTTTATGAAATATATGTTTAAGTAGCTAATAATTATTTTACATGATATTCGAATGTGTCTAAAGGAAATCAAGACTTAAGGTATCGAATTTCAGTCTCACTTTTTACTTTTGTAATACATGTTCCATATTCACAAACTATTTCTTCTATGTGATGTATATATGTAACATGAATATTTATTTTATGATGATTATAGAAAATATTATTTTTATTTACATATCCATTTCGGTATCTATCTTTCATGGGGTTTATAGTTCAAAATCTACCAAATTGGAAGAGATTATTGTCTCAGTTTTCTTTCTTCAAGAGACATGTTCTATTATTCACCTATATTATATTCCAATGTGTATATAAAATCCCATTTATGCTTAATATAATAAAATTTTTCATCCAAAATATATTTTATTTTTCTTTTTATATTATTCCTTATGATTCATATGATTCAAGGTTAACAAAGTGGTAAATATTTTATGTTACAATCTCATCATATATCAGGTTTGATTATGGCTATGTTTTATATGATTGAATATTATGATCAATAACATAATAAACTGATTAATTTTATTCTATTATTATTATTAATGATATTTTCATGTAATAATATAATTTTTCCGCTCTTTGGTACTTAAATAGATGATAAAATGTTTTTCTAAAAATCTGATAGTATTTCTCTCTTCAGCAACAAATCCATTTTATTTTAAACCCATGTTTTCGAAAAATTATTTAAATTTTTTTATTATTCTCTTATTATTTTTAATATAATTTCTTATCCCCTATTTGAATTTAAAAAAAATATTTTTAATGTAATCTTCATGTCTTTTTAAAAAACAATGCACTTTTTAATTTTATGTAAAATGAGAATGAATTATTTGTTTTAATGTGTATGGCATGAATAAAACCTATCATCATAAATAAAGTTATTGTATTTGAATCATACATTATAATTTCTATTTTATATTTTAAAAAAAAATTACAATTTTTTATGTTGGAAACTTTCTTTTTTAAAATTGAAACAATATCTTCCCTATGAAATATTTTAAACAATATGTCAAAATTATTTTTCATCTAAGATGACATCTATAGATGTCACATATTATTTACTTGTATATGATACAAGGATACAATTCATATTCTCTAATATAATTTTTCATGGTGACAAGATGATTATGAAACTCATTTCTCTTCTATGGGTCAGACCATGATAAAATCCTTACAAAACTATTTTATTTTTCACATGTTATGCTTTAATTAGATGCCAATATTATTATAAAGACTGTATATTTTCCACATGTAAATATATGATAAATGTTTGATGAAACCAATTTAATTTTATTGGTAAAATGTTGATAAATGATTTATGATATTTTGGAACACATAAATATGATCTTCATTACAATAAAGATGTGACCTATATATCTCTCTAATTCCATATGTAAAGATGTATAACTTGTGAGTAAATATTTTATGTCTGAACATGATTACATTTACATAATTTTATATTTAAACATTATTACATGATTAGAAATTTATGTGTGAACCTAGTTACATTTTCACAATTTTATGCATGAACCTAATTTCATGTTTAGAGTATAATGTTTTGAAATTTCATTCATGTCTATAATGTTATGCATAGACCAGGTTATTATCTATAAGTTTATGTTATGGTATAATTTTATATATTTAACCTAATGAGTGAACCTGTCTCTATTTAGACCTGTTTGAAATGTAATAATAAGTTGTGTATGTCATATGCCTATGTCCTTTTCAAATATTATGCTCTGATATTTCAGGTTCTTTGAATCTCATTAGATTGATGTCTTATAAACTACCAATCATTATTCCATAACTCAATATTATGATCTTTTATATGAAATGTATAGTTTTCAATTATTATGATTGTGTTCTCATAACCATATGTTCATTTTATTCATATTCATCTCCCTCATGTTCCCTTACTGGGAATGTGATCTCACGCTCTCTTTTTTTATTTCTTATTGTAATGAAGAAAAAATTTAAGAAGTTTATTTTTGTGAAGAGTACTAAAGGGGAAGATATTTATTTGAAACTATGATGATCTTCCATGAATTATGAATATTCTATTTTATATTTCCAAAGGCACTAAACTATTAAGTTCCTTTGTCATTTATTTTTATAATTTATTGAATATTTATATAAAAAATTTAATATCCACATATACAAAATCTAGGTCTCGATAAAAACTATGATTTTTTTGTTTTAGTCAATAGCTTGAACCAGAATGAACCATGTTAACACTTAATCTAATGGAATATTTGATGACTATGATCATCCAAATTGGATGATTACTGGAGATATATATATTATGATTATTTTTTGTCATGACTCATCCCCCAAGACCCATGTTGTGACTACCCTAATCCCACATTCTATAGGCCAAGGGTTGGAGACTTGCCATGGAAAGGCATATCCCTAAAACAGGAAGGAATTATCTTTAAACCTATACAAACACACAGCCCAAGGACGAAACAAGATGCAAATACAATGTAAAACTGCATTAGTAAAAGTGTGTACTGAAGAAAGGGTTCCAGAATACACAACCAACTAAAAAGATAAATCTAACATAGAAAAAAAACGAAATAGCTCCTCAAATTGTCCACCAGGGTTCCTACCTGAAGGGAAGGTATAGTACGTCTCCATAGCTCTCCACATTAACTTGTCGCCTCCATGAAATGCCTGGTTCTGGATTCTATAGTCTCAACCAAGATGCTCGTCATCTGCACAAGACAAAACAAGGTGCAGACAAAGAATGTGTAGGGGTGAGTATAATAATACTCGGTAGGGACCCCGAGACCCCCGAAGGTCTCTCAGAATTCCATAAAGGAAAACCAAAAAGCACGATATCAATCACAAAGCACAAGGAAAAATACTATTCTCAAAAAAAATATAACAAAAGTACATGAGTAAATATAATTAGTCGTAAGGATAGATCAATTTACTCTATTAATAGGCACTATTGTTGATCCACACAGAATCGATAGTTACTAAACCCTTTTAACCCACAAAGGATCTGACCCACCCAGGATCAGTATGTGATTACCCACACAGGATTTCTGAGCACCGAACCACATAGGATCTGACCCACATAGGATCGATATGCGCTGACACACACATGATTGGTGAGCACAGAACCACATAGGATCTAACCCACTCATCATCAGTGGTGATCCACAGAAGATGTCTAGGTACAGATCCACAAAGGATATCTATGTGTTGATCCACATAGGATCGCTCTGTTTTGACCCACATAGGATCCGTAGGTACTAACCTCCACAAGATCTGCCTCAAATCTCCACCTCACAACCAGACACTGGATTCCCACAAAAAGTACACTTGAATTAGAGAGGAACCTCTCCTGAGGCCATAGGTTGTATTTCAATCGGCACGAAGTCCCACAAAGAAGTATCATAATGATCCATAATTTCATAAGGACTATAATGAAATACATGGTTCATCATTCGGACGCCAGGTCTATGAGTTATAGGCATTTTAGTACCGTGGGCCCAGTTGGATTCAGGCACGATCCAAAATGGCCATACATAAACAATCTCCAAAACCTATTTAGATTATCTCAAGTTAAACATCTTGTTCAATGGATTATAGCACTGTAGATTCTTCATAAAACAAATGTCTGGTTTGTGAGATACGACCTTTTAATAATATCTGCATCGAAAAGGGTCTGGGTCTAGTCCGGCTCGATCGGACTGACCTGAACAACCCAGGCCCAGGACGACTCGACTTGGCATGGCCGGGTTGGGCGGGTCCGTGGTGGGATCAGCCCTCTGGGTTTTAGATAATCGTGGCCCGCCTTGCCTTGTCTGGGCCACAGCGGGCTCGACTGGCTGGGCCGCGGCAGCGCGGCCCGCTGACTGGCTTGACCCGCACAAGGGTCTTGCAGTCCGCCTCCCAAATGGATACAAGAGCCACTTGACTTTTTATTTGCGATGCCAGGTGGCTCCGCTATGATGTCCGTGGAACCCTTACGGAGTAGGCCCTCTCCCTTCATCGTGGCTTTGAAGTTGCAAACTGCCTCAACACGGCATGTGATGATGTGCCACCTCCCGCCTCTACAGCCAGTTGAGAACTGGTCTCCTTTCCATCTGTCGTGGTGCCCCCCCCCCTTTGCAGCCGCCTTTCTAGCTGGCGCCGTTCATCAGGTTCGAGTAGACAGATCTTCCACAGGCCACTGTGTGAGCTCCAATGGTCCTTTTTCCCATCTTCTTATGCCTGCAGGCCTCCTTGGATGATGTCATTGCTGTGCGGCTCCTGGATTCATGGTTATTTTAAATTTTTTAATTCTTCCCAAAAAGAACGCAACAAGAACGGAGCGATGGAGGGTTTGGGCCTAGTTCTTTTTTCTCGCGACCACTTCATTAGCATCATAACAAGAGGTAGTAATTTAATTCATCAAAGATAAAAATAAAAAATAAACCCACTACCTCGAGAATTTTTTGTGACCACAAAGGATAGTGGTTCTTCCACATTAGAAGGTTTTGTGGAAGAAAGAGAAGGTTCACGTGTTTTTTCATTCGTCGATCATCGACCTCCAGATTAATTCTTGAAAGGGCATTGTCAAATCATTCTTTCTTCATTGGAATAAGGTTCATCGGTGCTTCGTCAGAGTTCACCACCAAATTCCTCCCAAATACCCCTTTTCACACATTTCAATAAAACAAAGGAAGATTTTAGGAATTAATTTATCATTCAATTAAGGTCCCATTAATTGGTGAAATTAATGAGTTTCATTAATTGAATGTGGTTTGGTTACAGAAAAGATGATAAAATCCATTAAATGGATTGACAACCCAGCTGTCCCGCCACCACCGCTCAAGTGTCGGATAAAAATTAAATAACAATTTCATGTTATTTTATTATTCTTTAAAAATTAAAAAAAACTAACTATTTCTCCAAACCTACTATGGTCAAAGTAAAGCCTCTTTCGAGAGAATCCTAACACTACGAATTCAATGATGTCCTTGGATTTCAATTTCATGCATCGGTCTTATAGTTAGAAAATGTCGCCCATAATTATACTAAATGTACCTTAAAAAACATCAATGAAATCACTCCAGGCTCATCCAGCCTCAGAATCATGCACCATTAATTTTCGCAAACTCGTAATAATTCCAAATAATTATATATATATATATATAGAATTTTCAAGTCTTTACTTTCCTAATCACCAAAAATTATATATAATTAATGATGTGAGCATTATTGAGAATCTAAAAGCATAGAATTAGATGAAGAAGAAATTTTACTAAGGTGAATGTGGTAATGAACATGGTGGGAAGAAGAACCTTTCAGAGTAACTTAAATGAATGGAAAGGTGTTATCTGTATGGAAAAAAACATCATTGAGTGAAAATTTATCATCGATTTCAATGTATTATATGTGGAGAACATGGGAATAATCCAACTTAATTATCTAACACAAGAATTAACTTATTGACCAAGGAATTACATAATCCATTGAATTGTAAAGATTGATGTATTTATGTATTGGGGTTCAAGGATTAGTTTTCTAATTATTTTCCCAATGGTATTCGGGTTGTAGGAGTCATGAAAAATCTATGGAATATGTTATTTTGTAATCATATATTTCTCCTTGTAAGATTCTATTAGGAGTTATGGAATAAAACGTGGGTTTATAATTATTGAGGATGATTATAATTTTAATGTCATAGACACCCTTCATGAAGTTTTACATAATGATATTTTATCATGATTTAGGTTATTTTAGGAGACATATATGGAAATAAAACCCTTTGGTTTTTAGGATGAATGTTTTTTATGAAAATTTCATTATTAGTATTGGTAACCATTGGGGTTTATCTTATTTTTTATGTCATGTATGTTATTGGTTATATAAACTTCAGAACATATTTAGTAAAATAGTTTCAGAAATAGTTTAAAACACATTCTAGATGATGTCATGTTTCAATCCACAAGGGAACAACACCAACCACTGGCTTATATGAAAGATTTATTCTTGTGGGACAATAAAAATAGATATATTTCTGAGTATGTATCTTTATTATTAGTAATATTTCATTTCAAGAATAAGATACAAAGATCTAAAATTATTCTATGACCATTATCCATACTTGAACGAAATTGGGAAGATATCCCCATGGTTTTTATAATCAGACACCCAAAAAAAATTATGTGAATAATTCTACATAGTTTGTACTCAATAATCATATGAAGTCAAAACTAATCATCTATATAATATGATACTTTAATTGGGATATTATTTAAAATATATAATTGAAGAAAGTGTTAATGTTTCATATATCACCACATTAAATTATATCTAAATAGTATCTATAGTTTACCATTGTTTTTTGGTGAAGTATTTAGAAAGCTCTTTATATAGAGTTGTGTTTTCGTACAGTGAGAAGAAATTCAATTCCTAAAGGATATGATAAGAATATAATAAATGGATATTAAAGGTTTTTGGGATCACACAATCCTCTAGTTGAGTTTCTTTAAAAAAACATCTTTCACTAAATAAATTGGACTCTCATTTTGAATCCCATTATTTTATTTAAATAAATTTGTAGAAACAATGGTATTATGACCTGAGATAAGTGATGTGATAATAGAGAAGGTTTGAGACATTCAGTAACATGTAAGAACTGAACATAGATGAGTAAAATTTTATGATGATATTCATTGATGTGATCTTGAAATTTATGTTAGTGATGAGGTATTGAAATGAATTTCATAATGGAAGAAAGAAGGTCAATCAAATCCCAAAATAAATTGGCTTGATTAAAATATATGATAGTGTTAGGAGAGTTTCTTTTCCTTTTTTCCCACGGGTCCTCTCTATGGTTAATGATTTGTCTTATATATCACTCCAATTGTTTTTGGAACATAATTAGTCATAAATAATTAGCATTGAGGTCATACCACTGAAGCATGAAACTTTTTATGAGGAACAACATTTATACATTCTGGACTGAAACGGGAAATTTCTACTAAGAAACACCGCTAACTTTTTTAATGTTTCTTGTTGAAACCACATGTTTATTAATATTTATTGTAATATTAGTGTACGATTATGTAGAATTATCCTCATTTTTTTGTATTGGAGTGACTGATTTTGATGGTGAAATTCATTTTAAGGGAGATAGAAAGTAACTCCCAAAGTGTTTTTGATTTTGATTTCAATTATTTCCATTAATAAGATAGATTGTGTTGTGGAAAACTCCATGATATGATTTTGTTTTTGGTAACACAAATTTAATCTTTTTTTACAAATAACACCAAGTTAATATTTCACTATATGCAACATTGGGTAACCTTTTGTTACACACGGCAATAAGTTTTAAAAAAATGACGATATAAAATTATTATTCAAACATGACCATTATAAAATTTCCATTAACATTAGATAGATGAATTGTAATTTATAATATTTAAATATTATGTTTAATTTTTTTTAATAATGAAATAATATTGATAAAAAATTACTTAATTTTTATTAAAATATTTATACATTTCAAAAATATTTTTCCCCAAAAATTTGTTTTTTGAACAATAATACAACTTTTTTTGATATATTTATATAATTAACATATAAAAACACATTATTGAAATTAAAATTTCAAATTTACCTTAAGATGAATTTTTTTTATTTTTCTTAAAAGTTTCATTTTTTTATAAATAGTGAAAAATACTGAGATTTAATAAAAAACAATCTTTTTCATTAATTTAATTATATTTTTAAATTATATTTTAAATATATTTTGAATAAAATAAGATAATATATATATCTAATAATCTAATTTCGGTCATTCTATTCAATTTATATTGATTTTTGATATAAAAATCTTGCAAACATTTGAACATTTTCTCTTTAAAACCATATTTTCTTGTCACGACTATGCTATAAATTTCAAATTATATTCTACAAAATGTATGAATTTAATTTGTAAAAATGGATTCCATGTTGTTATTAAAAATAATATTTATTATCTAGTATGGTAAACATATTCATTTACTAAATTTAATGCTAAAAAGGTAAGAATTACTTACGATGTTTAAGGTATAAAATGGGTTTACCAGGGGTTAAACAGAAAGGGAAAGTATTAAAAATAACAAAACAAATTTCTAACCCCCAATTTATTTTCATATATCAACCTTATAACATCTATGATAGGTAATATTCCATTATTGGAGCCGTGTGACATTGAAAAAACGTGGGTGGAATTATTTATTTCAAAAAATTACATGTATGCCACTCACCTCAATTATAAAGGGACTCCCCTAATCCTTTACTATTAACAATTTCAACCAATTGTTTTTGTCCAATACCTAACCAAATAAAATTAAATATTCCCTCTTATCATCCTTGATTCCTTATATACTGTGGAAATCTTGCATATTAAGGATTTTGTTGAATGCTGAGGAGTTTACCTAAAGAAGAGGTAATGATCTTTAATTGTCAATTTTATTTTCTTTCTTCCCCTTCCTCCATCAACTACTATAATAAAATTAGAAAATAATAACTTCATTATATTACATGTAAATATATATTATTATATTATGTTCCTCACTTGTTATTATCTCAACTTACATCAAACGGGTTATGAAATCTATGTTCCTGTATAGGGGTGACTACCTCAATGTGAACCAATGTGTTTCATTTTTTCATTAATATATTTCATGGTTGAGTATGATGATGTATATAAATTACATAAATATTATTTTTATATAAAAATTATACTTATGGATTCATGATATTTTAAATATCATTTTTTCATTCAATGAAATAGGTGATACAATAATGTCATTCATGTTTAAGTCAAACTATAGCCTCATGAAGCGATGTAATTCATTTTCACTAAAGATTTACATGGAAGTTAATAAAGAAAAATATATGTGTTATACATGAAATAATAATTATTTTAATGAAATATTTATCATTATAAAAATATAAAATATCATTTTATTTCTTACCTTTTCACTCTTGTAATGATGATAACATAGTTCATGTTTGTGATGACTTCCACCTGCATGAAGCAATGTTACTATCTATTCATCACCACCCCAAAAAGATGATATGTATAACTCTATTTAAAAACTAATATTTTATTTGTTACATTATGATCAATATTTAAATATAATTATATTACTTACCTCATTTCCATAAAGATCGTTGAAAATTGAAAATGTTACTCATGTGTACGCATGACCTATAATCTCCATAATCTTTACGTACTTAATTTCACGAAACCATCATTCATGGTTTGTCATAAGAGTATAATTCATGTATAAATATGATTATTATGTCATTATTATTATTATTATTTAAGTGATGGAACCATGATCAAATTAATGGGATAAAAAATAACAAATTTAGGCATCTGTGACAAAACAAAGTGGTTATTAACCGAAACATGACATTAAAATTGAATTGCTAAAAAAATGTATTAAAACGAAATAAGTAAATAATATATGGTATAAAATATATATGTGGTTTTTTAATGGAATTATAATAAACATATATTCATTATATATGAGTTTCTCACATGTGTCAATGATGTCGAGACATAAGGTAATGGATTTCTGTTATATATTTTATTTCTAGTTGAAATATGAAAATACACCACTTATTCCATTTTAGTGGTCTACAGACTTCCCCATAAAAATTTCATGACATTTAGATCCTAATATTCATGAAATTAAATTTTTAATTTGATAAAATGCTTTAGTGGGGCTTATGATTCAAATGATTACAAAGGTGGTAAGGGATTTTTGTCTCATGTTTTACTTCTGTGTCACACGACACATATTTACCATGTATTTTTGTATTGTGTTGTATATAATTACCATTAATGTATTTTATGATGAATCTAATAAAAATTATTATTATTTAATAATCCATTTTAGGATCACTCTTTCATGGCTTAGAAGGTTCAAAAGTTTTCAAAGTGGTAAGTGTGTCTTGTTTCACTTTTCCTTATTTAAGAGGTATGTTATTTAAGACAATATATTATTTTATGTAGATTATATACATTACATTTTACATTTAATATCCTAAATTGGTTTATACTCATGATATTTGTTTTTCATTTTATGATACTCCATGGGGATTACATTTCAAAGTTACTAAGATTTTAAATTTTTTTGTTATAATCTCATCATTTATCATGATTTTTAATGATTATTTTTACAATGATGACATCTTTTGCTCCACATCATAATAAAATAATTAATGTTATTTATACAGAGCAATGATAGCTGATCAGAAATGCACGGTGGGGAGCTTGGTGATCAATGACGTAGAATATGGGGCAGCGCAGTTCTAGTGGGTTGGGTATACGGGTCATGTAATGGGCATGGTATGCCTTTGGGCCTTTAGGTAATGTATTGCGGGTCAGTCTAGCCTTGTACCTTGGGCCTACGGGTCATGTAAGGTTTCCCTTTAAACCCTTAAAAGGTGTATTATCCATAATAAAATAAAAATACGGCCTTTGGGCCATTCAGAATATATACACAATATTTCGAATTAATGTTTTTAAAAAAATTAATACTATTTCTTTTTTTGGTTGAATACAATTTTTCATACAAAAACATGTTTTCTAAAAATGTTTTTTATCATTTTATAAAATGAATTGTTAATAAAATTTTTACCCATATTATAATTTTTTAAAAATTATTTTAAATGAATATTGTCATCATTTTCTAAAACATACTTTTTTGGGTTTTTCAAAAAATGTGAAAAGAGCCATTATATTTAACATGCACGTTATTCATATTATTTCCAAGTCTCATGTTTTTTAAATATTTTCAAGCATCCCTTATAATGTTTCTTAAAAAAATTCAAAGAAAATAGTTTCTTTAATATTTTGTATATTTTTATACCTAAAATAATTTAATATACTATAAATAATTATTATAAAAAAAAATTAATCAGTTTTTTTGTTTCAAAGTGGAAATAATATTTTTCCCCGAGGAAATGATATAAATGATTTTTAATTTTTTCAGAATATTTTTTTTAATGTTGTATTAAAACAAAAGGACTTTCAATTTTCATTATTTTTTAAAACATTTCTCCCTGAAAAGGTATCTTCATCAATTAATGTTCCAAGTTATCTTTCAAAATTTTCTTATGTCTAAGATGAAATCATTTGATTCTAAATATTATTTAACAAGTATATGATCCAAGGATTCCATTCATATTCTTTATCTGAGTGGTTTATGTTTGTGATAACTATATTTTTCAAAGCCTTTTTATCATCCTTGAGTTATTCCATGATAAAATGATTGTGAAATCCACATTTTTCACTGGTAATAGTTTCGTGAAATGATTAAATGATTATGAAACCAATTTATTTCCAAAAAGTCCTAATATGATGAAATTTCATTGAATAAAATTTCATTTCGTGGGTTATTATATGATGAATATTTTTTGATATTTCGGAAAACATATGTATTGTTTTTATTATGATATTTGTGGGACCTATATGAATAACCAATGCAATGGGTAATGATTTATATCTCATGAGGTAGACTATACTATTATAGAGGTTCATCCCTAGTCTATAAAATACATTGTCTAATATGATAATCATGGGACTGAAACTCGATTACTATAATGGTTTGAGTAGTGAACTAGATCCACTATGATAACCGTATAAGTGATCCTTGATTATTGTGGAAATGATTTTCTATTTTTATGTGTATTCCATAATTCTATGTCTTATACCGATGTTTGGTTATAATGGATAATTGTTTTTGATTTCATTATGATTCATGTTTTATGAACAACAAATCATTATTTCATGACTTCATATTGTGAACATTGATATGCATGATATGGTTTTCATATGTTATTTTCAGGTTCTCATACCCTTATATTCATGTTATTCTTTTAGATCTTCATTGTTTACCTATACTCAGAATTTATTCTCACACATTCTTACACCTAGTTATGAAGAATGATTATATATAGGGTATGTTTGTGATGAGTACTAAAAATGAAGATATTTATCAGTGACATTGAAGATCATTGATCGAGTTAAAATATTGTGTAACTAGTCTCCATAGACACTAATCAATTATGGTCATCAGGTTTATATTTTTATAATTTATTGAGTATTAATCTAGACAGATGTAATATCCTTCTATTAAATTATTTAGAAACTATATAAATTTTTGAAGAGGATTACATTAATTAATAATATTTTATGTTAGAGACTGGCGATTGTTTTTACACTTTGCATAGTCTTATTTTTATCTTCATGAGTTACAATGAATTATCATAACTATAGAGGTTTATATAATTCTTACTGAGATAGAGTAAGTGAATTATAATATAATGAGAATTTAAATGAATTGGTCCCCCAAAATTTAGTCTTGTGTAGAAATTTTATCCTGAAGTATGATGTTTAATATGTTTATTAAATTGGATTTTGTAAAATAACCCATCAAATTTGCATTTTCATTATCTAGGCTTAGAAAAAATAGCACAACCCTCATAAAATTTCCAATATTTTAGAATGTAGACACTCTCAAAAACCCTTAAAAAGTTTCCTTATCTTCCAGACAAGAATCTCATATTGCATAGAATTCAATGCGGAGAATATTTCTTATAAAAAGTGTCTTGTATATTCGACTTCCTTATCAATTTAAGTGGAATACAAGTTCCCCAATATTGTTTAATGGTAAAAGAATAACATTAATGAGATGAGTGATTATGGTTTAAGTGATTTATAGACGGTACTATTTTTACTTTTCTTTTGTGCTTATTTTGTTTATGACATTTCATGTTTACTAAAACAATGTAAATGTTTTTCTTAGACTGGGAATGTTTTTTATGATCGTTATTATTGGATATTTTTCATCACATTTTATTAAAATTTTATTTCATTCCATAGTCATAGTGAAAAACTTTGGTAGTCACTTTCGTTACTCATGTTAGTGGGTTAGTTTTTCCATGGGATCATTGGTTTTTTGGTTTTTTACCTCATTGTGGTTTTTCTATCATGGATATTTATTAATTTTTTCCAATTAGAATAATATTTTAAATATTTTTTCAAACATGTATAATTTCGTCAAGAAATATAATATTTAATATTATTTTCTATTCATTGAGTTTAACATCTTATAATCAATTAAAATCATATTTTTTTGGAATATTCCTAGTTGGAATCGTCCCAAATCCCTCATTGGAAATCACGTTTACCCATTAATTATTGATTAATACCAAAAAATATACCTAAAGGAAATTATAAATATGATAATTTATTTCATAATATAATAATTTGATCCCCTCTTCTCTAACAACTTTTTCAATGTTTATATTGATCCTTCAATGTATTATCTCACTCTTTTTTTCTCCAAATTTAATGGGAATCCAATGAATAAATAAATAAGGAATAATTTATTTAATATTTATATTAATATATGTTTTGTGTCATGAATTATCTCAATACATATAAAAAACTCTCTCCTTGAAACTTCTCTTGTTTAGAAGGGAACATAAAAGGGTGCATATCCCATATCTGAAAATTGATTATTTTAGATTAGAAGGTAACGTTTTGACATAGTAATAATTGTTTTTTTAGTCGAATGAACACTATTCAGAAAATATGGATTGATATAATCAATATGAGACATATAGAATTATTTAATTTTTTTAAATTCCTCTTACTCTCTAATAGAAATGAATGAAAATCATTCAAATTGTTAATTTATATAAGATTCAAAATATAATTCCAGGTAAACATAATGATGATCTCCAATAAACTATCTCATGATACCATATATGGGATCATACTCTATAACATCAACTTAAAAATATTCATTATGTGTGGGTTATTTAATTGTTTAAAGGATGTTGAATTCTTATATTCCATCATCAACATTGAAAATCAACTTCCCCTGGAAACATCGATTATATCTTTATAATAGATTAAAATGTTCAACCTAAAATTAAAGTCCCCACTTTATCATACATAATGTCCTCAACTAATTATTTGGAGTAAGAAATAGCATTCCAAATCTCACTAGTAATTCATCAACTCATCTCATTTATTGAGTTCGTGAACAATCATCCAGCTAAAATAAAATTATTGTTGCATTAAATTCCCCAATTTCAAATTATTGAAGTAATGATAATGTAATAAATTAATTATCCTTATATTATTTTTTTTATATCCACTTCCCAAAATTTAAAATACAATGAAAAATATATTAGGATATTAAAGTTTAAGTGATATTATATTTTAAAATTTGGTGGTGCACTCATCTATATTATATAGTTTGGTAAACATTTTCAAACTTTTCTTATCTATGATTAGTCTATTAAAATTCTATTTTAAAAGAATTAGATCCAAATATTCTATGAATGGATTATTTATTTTCTTTCTTTTAAACATGTCACAAAATTTGATAAATTATTCCTCACTATTCCATGATTTATATATTTTTTTACGATGTGGTTAGAAAAAAATTTCATTAACATGTATTTTTTTTCTCAACTCCACAAAAAAATTCATCCTCTCATTATTATATTATTATATTAATTATTTTATTATCTTCTATTTACTATAGAAATAAAATTTAACTCAGTGTTTTTATATTCAATTAATTAAATTTCAATATTTTACACACTCTCATTACAATATTTATCCCAAATTTTAGTTTTGTTATTAAAATGTTCATCCAAATAAGTTTCTTGAGTTTTCAAACCATTATTGGTTATGATAAGCATAAAATTCACCGAATAATTACTCTAAATTGTGCTAAAAATGTTACCTTTATTCCTTTTATTAATTTTTGTGCAATCAATTATAACAATAACTATATATTCTTAATTTTTTAGTGTAGAAATTCAATTTTGGGGATGAGTATCTTAACCAGATCATCTAAATTCCATTAATAATTGGATGTGATATCTCAATATATTAAATTTATGACATGGTTAATTTTAATTCTCCTGTGCATTAGGTTATTTAATTATTCATTTATCATTCAATTAAATAATATTATTTATCATAAAATCAATATAATAATTTTTAGAAAAATGAATAATTTTTTGTAACATTTATCCCTAAAAATAAAATAATCACTAATTATTTTTATTTGTACATGCATATAAAAATTTACAATAAAATAATTAGTTTCACTATTTATTTAATAGTATATAATGTATTACTTATTTTTTTTTTGAAAATGTACTTGATTAGAATTTTGGTTTTAATTCTGAGACTTTTAATCAAGAATTTATTTTAAAATGTTTTCTAGTTGTGCACCAGTGCCCCATCCTGACTTATTTCAACCTCATTTTTAATACACATATTCTCAAATTTTATTTTTAGAGAAAATATTAAGTAGGTATTTCATAATTTTTTTATTTATTCATCAATTTCTTAAACATAATTATCATTATTATCTTGGATAAAAATCAAAAAATAATGGTTCAGGCCCCCATTGGAATATTTTGTTAAAAAACATGAATGTAATTGATGATATAGAAACTCCATTTATAAATATCCCATGTTATTATTGGAGGTTGAAATTATTATCAAATATTTATTAAGATGAATAATCAATGAGTTCTAATTTGAAAATTTCAGATCTATTCTTAATGTTCAAAACATGTGCCCAATTGTATTAAGAAATTAATTTTTTTACACAATTTGAATTGATGCTTCTTAGAGGTGAAAGAAAGAGTATATGATGACCATGAAAAATATATATCTTCTGTCATAAAAATTTTTATATTATCTTGAGAAATATTTGAGTATTTGTTCATAATATTTTTATATTGAGAATATTTTTGTAATTATTTTCTCAAAACTATCCTTCACAGCTGCAAGATAAGGCATTAAGGTGCACCACTGAGTAGGTGGGAACTATAATCAGCCACATGATGATCCTCCTAGAATGTATTATCTATGGACATGCATGGTGTGACTAAATTGAGTTTCAATGGGAGTAGCAGTGATCCACCATATAGGGTGGAATGGTGAAGGATGGAACAACGGACAGAAGGTGGTGCTAGGGAGTAGTATGAGTGGAAAATAACTGATTCTGGTTAGTCATTGAAGCTCTTTATGTTATAAGTTACTGTGGAACATAATTTCATTTCTATGTGGGACTCACAAATATTGTTCATTGTTCAACCATCATTTAATATATTTAAATAAGGTGTAATAATCTATCAGATTAACTAGGATCTTTCAATCTCAAGTTATCATCATCTTATTCCTTTAACTATTGGGAGATTCTATTCATTAGTTCTTCTCCAGGATTCACCTTGGTTTGATCAAGGTGAAGCTTCCATGTAAATTTTATCATTCTGGTGAATCAAAAACGATCACATAATCATTTAATACTCAATTAATTTTTAAATCAATATCAAATCATGGGAAAAAATGATCTAGTTTTTTTATAGTGTCATTGGTTTCTCATGGAGTGTAACCCTAAGACACTAGCACATGAGTTATTGGAAAATATGGCTCTCTATGTTTCTCGAAAGCATTGAGTTGGTGGAATATTGTCTACAAATTTCATCCGAGTGGTTCATTGGATGATATGTTTTATCACACATCCATGAATAGTTCGTAAGTGAGAAATAGAGATAACAATGTTATTTGAATTTTCACAAGAGCTCCATGTGTTCATCCAGAGAATCAACATTAATGATCATATTATGTAAAATTGATATTCCATCAACCTTTTTGTGAATGTGAGGGAATAAATCACATATAAGATTACATAATGAAGAATCCATAAAATGTATATTTTGAGTATGATAATAGAATGAGAATATTGTATGAAATGATAATACATCATGAAAGAGTTTCACATGAATGACTCTATTTTCAGTTAAGCATTAGTTGTTCTCTTGTAAAGCTGGAGTTAGGAGAATTACAACGGTGTGACATGTAAAACATTTTTAATGAAATATGAATATTTGAATTATACTTCTAAAAGAAATAGTGAATTGGAGATCGATATGAAATAGTATATTTCGAATGATGTGCATGATATAAAAAATATGCATTCATGAAAATAATATGCATATATTGTATAATATTTTTAATGTGATCTATTTTGTGAAGAATTGTGATTATTCATGGGAACCAAACCACTTTTATCTAACGAAAATATATGTTGTCTGTTTATTTGTATGCACATGAAATAATATATACTCAAAATGAGACTAAAATGAAATGTATTATATACATGCATGATGTTTTAAAATTATCACACTTGTAAAGTATTGTTAATGAATTTGGTTTATTTATTTGAGACATATGGTGGGTCAAAATTTCAATTATTATTTTTGAAAAAACATAAATTTGATTATTTTCAGTGTCAAATGAGTTCGGGTCCCCAGCAAATGAGAGAATTTCCTGAGTAGTGTTTTATAGAGCCAGATGACTATCTACAGGTGGTCAATATTACTAAGCACGGATAATATAAGTGAGAGGGTTATCGAATTATGCATAATCCCATTTGATCTAGAATGATTGTGGGCAAGATAAAGATATCATACTATTAGTGGATCGTATTTTTTGTGAGTCAGGGTATTAGAATTCCTCAATTGGACATTGAAGTAGAGGAATCCTCTAGTTGAACTCTGGAGAAGGTCAGTGGGATATTAGTAACAATATGTGTTTCAAAATAAACATCCTTTGGTGCCACTCAGATGTCTCTACTGTAGGTGGGATCCTGTAAACTCTCGTGTGACTCAGGATTAGAACATTGTGGGAATCAATTTTTATGGTAATGGGACTTTCCTAGGTTTTAACTACCAGATATAATGAACATTCAATAATCAGGTAGTATAACTAGATTCAATAATAACTTGGATCATTATACCTAGCCCTATGAAAATATTGTGTTCTATGTTTTATTCTAATTCTTCAATTCATATAGGATCCTTTCACTCTAATTTGTAAAGAAGGATTGAATGTGGTAAAATAACATAAAATATTTGTATAAAAAAAATTTCATACCTCACCCACACCCCCTATTAGTGTGACTGCCTGATCCGTTGAACACTTCACTTTTCAAGTCTCTTAACTAATCCCAAGGCTCATATAAAATTTCCCCATTATTATTAATTAAACTAGGGATACAATTTGTAATACATAATTCAACATTTTTATATAATACTTCATTAAAAATCATTATAAGTCTATTTATATGATTTATGAAATTTCTCATATAATTATGGAAACTAGTTTAGGGGAAAAAATTAAGTATTATAAAAAATAATCATTAACTTATCCTCAACCAAACCATGTATTTTAAATTTTTGTATATAACTAAATAAATACATAATTAATGAAAAAAGAAACTTCACTATTTAGATTACTTGAGTTTATAATTCATATAACTTTGATACTATCAAACAGATGTTTTATTTATATTAATGAAAGGAAGATACAATTCCCAAAAAATTCATTACTAAATATTTACATTCCCAAAAATTATGTTCCTTAATATATTCTTGGTTAATAAGTACGATACCACTAATATTTTCAATAAAAACATTTTTTATCAATTAATAGAAAAAATTAATCCTTAATATTGGGAAGAATAAGGTTTCCAAGATGGTATCAGATGAATTACTATTGTGTCTACAAATGTAATGAAACAATTTTGGATTCAGAAGCACACAAAATCAATTCCAATGGATCTTAGAAAGAATAAATTCAATATTTACAATATAAAAAATTCATTTCAATGAAATATTCATAATCATACATAGTATAATATCTGATATTTTAAAAGAAAAATTAAACATCTTTTTACATGAAAATGGTTATTTTTTCGGATAAGTTTTTATTTGTCACAATTCTAAAAATATTTTTAATAACTATAATTGTATAATATCTAGTATAATAGAAAATGATTAGGATATAAGGAAGGTAATTATATTCTCAGTGTTTAGAAAATTATCAACAAAAAAATATCACGTGGACTATTTAAATAAGTACTATAGAATGATTTAAATTTGGAAATTGAAAATTGGGAATAATGCAATGTAAATAAAATGAAAACCAGGAACCAATACAAAAACCAATCTTGAGTTAGTAAGTGAACATGCGATGACTCAAGTGAATGATATTGGGAAATGTTTTTATCTTGAACTATTCAAATGCGTTTCCTTCATGTGATTTTATTAATGATTTTAGAATATATAAATAATATTATTAACTACCTTTATTGATAATCTAGCTATTTATTGAGATATTCCTTCTCTATAGATGGTAATAGAATAAAAACTGGAATGAGAAAATAATGATGAAATAGTAACAATTAAAATCATAACAGTTTTAAAATTTAAAATATTTTATACTATAAGTGATAAAAATATCATGTTTTAGTCTGTTTAGAATGATATAATTATATCTAGAATTATATAATTGATTAGAAATAATCTTATCATTTTGGTACATTGAATATTTTTAAAATAATTTTTGTTATAAAATTAGTTTTATAGGAGTAAAAACATGATAAAATAAATAGTAATTGATAAAATTATAAAGATACCACAACCCTCAAATAGCCTTAAATATAATTATCTATAAAACAATTTAATGTCAATAATAACATGGGATAAATACTTTCATGATTAGTAATGAAAGATGTCCCCTATAAGATTTCTTCCTCCCCATCTTGTTTATTATAATATCCTCAAGAATACACCTTCATCTATATTTTCAATCCCCTTTTATGAACATAAATGGAGTGTTCTATAACTATTATTTAGAATCACTTGGTTTTCTACCATATAGAATATGAATGTTCTAGAAAAAATTTCTTCTCCTCCACTTAACTATAATAATTAAATCCTAAAATTCTATTTTAATAAAATTTAATCACATAAATATTATTAAAAGGTGTCAAGATGAAAGACTACCTATTCATTCCAAACAACCCATAATTTATTAGATAAATATTGTACATAAATTCATATACAATGATGTTTCCCTCATGTGTGACATGTGAAGTTGAAGGGAATATCCATAGTTCAGATTCAACATATGAATACCTTAGATTTAACTTCATGATTCATCATATAAATAAATTATAAAATAAAAAATTCTTTATTACCAAGTCGTATGATATGATAGTTGATATATAGTATTTAATTCTACAGTTCCATTATAGGAAGATATCATAATTGTTATGTGATCACATAATTATTAGTAAACTATATCACATTCTATAACTAAAATAGTCATTTACATTGAAACTTATATCACTATCCACTCAAACTAATCATATTCACTGATAAAACATAACTTAATTAATGACATAAACTTTCTACATGTTCACATATATTTTTAATATTTGAATATTATAATCAAACGCAATGATACACCATTGTTTTATATTTCGGGTGGTGAAATTATCATATCATAATAGAAATATAAAGTTAGTTTATTTATATAGGGTATTGTAACCACTGATATACCAAGGGTTCTGTTTGATATCATTCTAAAATAATTTTGTTGTAATATCATTACCCTAATAATAGTGAATAATGGACATTGTATTAGATTATATGCTCAACCATACCAATTATATCCTATAATACATTAATCATAAAGGTTACTAAAAAAAATCATAATAATTGATTCAACACTATTACTCAAACCCTTTAAAATAGTGCACCATGCCTTATTTTCTATATTGAGATATTGTAATGAGTGTTTACTTTAGATCCAATGACATGACCAGTTGTAAATGAAAATATATATACTCCCTGGTCATAATTCAAATAGGTTATATTGATATGTTCCACACAAATTTAATGAGTTCCTCACATAATTTGTGACACCCTCTATCATAATTATGGTCAACCATCACTCCTATGATTTCCAGCTACCAATTATTCCTATATGTTTTAGTAATTAAAATGATTCATATCAATGATAGGGACAAATCTTATAAAATATAAAGATATAAATATTATCATTGAATAACATCAATTGACTTGGTGATTTATCTTTGTTAATAGATGTTATTTTCGTTGTTTCACATATATGGTCTACAAAACATTTATAATCCATTATGTATCCTAGTAACATAAGGTGATTATTTCAAGGTTTTATGTAAAAAACAAATTCATATAACATTTTCAATTAATATTTAATAAAAACAACTGTTCTTTATCAATATCATCATCTATGAAGAGTCAATTTATAAATCATCAAATCTAGTCTATTACATCAAATCCTAAAAAAATCATAACATTAAATTCAAAATTTAAATTAATTTCAAATTATTTCAAAAATGATGATTTTATTACCAAACAATTAATGAAAAAATAGATATATAATATTGAAATTATCTATATTGAAATATAAATAGTAAACATATCTTTATTAGTCCCCATTAATTATAGTTCTATTAACCAAATTTATTAAAATTATATAACGAGATTCATATTTTTAAATAGTTTTTAGAAAAAAATAGAAAAATTTGTTTATATCATAGTTTGATCATAAAACTAGAAAAAAATAAACATTAAATACTATTTTAATTCATGAAATGAATTTAAAATTATAAATGACTGTAGAATGAGTAACATTCCACTGGTAATTCTTATATTCTCTTCTACTTTTGGTCTTAGTGATTTTTTGGCTTCTAGAGGGGAATTCCACAGTATGTATTCACTTGCAAACCCAATAAAAACCCATTCTAAACACTTATACTAAACGATATGAAATATTAATTATATTTATTGATCTATGTGGTTAGTCTTGGGGAAATAATATTTATTAAGGATGATTCTAATGATTATTGGATATGACTAGGGATGAGTTTTTTCAATTTACTACGGGGTTATACCCATATTAAAGTAATTGATTATATTAATAATAATATATTTAATATTGTGACATATTTTAAAGAATATATGTGTATATAGTTTTGGGATTATAAATATGATATATAGTGTGGAGTTTCTAACTATATATGATGAGATATTTAGATTAAATGAGATAAATGAGGATGTAAGTATATTAATTAGTTGATTTTAATTAACAATAGATGTATTATTTCATTCAAAATGTGACCATTCTCCAAATTCCCATGATGATGTTTTGTGATTTATTAGTGGTGATGGGTGGTTATCTTGATTGCTCTTGAATATTTTTTATTGTTGATAAATCATTGTGGTTTAGGATTTATGTATGGGATTTTTGTTTTTCATTAATGGATCCACAGTGGTTTGATGATTTAGATTTTCATGTGTTATATCCATTTTTTCACCATTGAATAGTATGAGGCACATTTTAATGGTTGTTTACACAAATTGTTTTTAAATAATGTGATAACATGGAAGAATTAACAAAAATCAACTCTAAACTATACCATGTTCGGTTGATTATCATTAGATGATGATTATGATTAGTTTATACATGTAATTATTTTTTTTAATGTTACGCATTTTATATGATAAATGGAATGATTTTTTCCTGGACTTAAAATGAATAGATCATGTTAAAAAATTATTTTTATTTTATGAATGTTTGGTTATTGGATTCCAATATTAATTAGTTATGAATTTATGTAGTGGTTTTTGATATTTTCAATGCCTAATGGAAAAAATATCAATCTCTCATTTCTCCATATCCATTAGCAAGTGGTTCTATAAAACCATATATTTTAGAGATATAATTATTGAGCATTAGTACCTTTATAAAAACTATTTCCACTATATATGGGAGGATCACCTCGGATTCCACTTAGTGATCTACATCAAATAATTATTCGAAATTTAAATTAGAAGGGTATGGTATGTCATTTTTCTAAATTTTATTATTTATTCAAAACATATATATATATCTAGTTTATTTTTGGGGTTTTTTGTTTCATTCTAATTTGTTTAGAATTATTTTCATCCCTATGAAATTCTTCATTGGTATTTGGGAAGATCTATCAATGTTTGGTTTAATTTTTAGTGAAAGAATTAAACTGTAAAATTATTTTTCTGGGTATCATAATATATAAAAAATTGAAGAACATTATTTTCCTTATTTTATCTATACTGAAACATAGTCTACTTGAAAATGGATATTTTGGTTCTTTTTTTCATCAACAAGTCATTGTGCACCTATATGGTTAATACAGGGTTGAGTAAAAATTATGAAAAATATAGAATAATATGATGACGAAAATTTATCATGGATTGAATTTTTTTCACTATGTTTATAGTTACCATTATGATATAACACATTATGTTAAATGATGACATGTTGATTTGGGATTATAAAGTCTCTATTGAATCTCTATTATGAAGAGAAGAATTATGTCCAAAATGGCCATGTTAGAAAGGATGTGGTGCATATCATGGAACTTGTTTTAATATGGAGTGTAATTATATCATATCATGGACCTAAACTATTGGTTATTAGGTGAAAATGGTTATCGTATTCCTGTTGTAAAATTTTTCTCCTTGGGAAGAACTTTGTCTGGTTTTAATTCATTTTGAGTATAATTTTTTTTGAAAACTCAAAAACCATCCATGTTGCAGGATTAGATAGCCCATCATGAATCCAAACGCAGCTATAAACTAAAATGAAAATGTTTTCAATGATTTAACCAATTTTTAAATCGTATTTACAATGGTAATATTTTATAAAGGATTATAAATTTATAAAATAAGATAAAATATAATAGTATTAAAATTTAATTCTGAATTGTTCCAAAAATGTATAAAATATTTATATTTACTGTAATTATTTTGGAAATATTTAAAAAAATACCATTTTATTTGGATTATGTGAATAAGGGTAAAAATAAATCCAATATAATATATTTAAATTATATAAAATGTTTTCATAATATATGAAGTGTTATTTCATTTTAAAAAATTTCATAAAATTTTCCCGTAATTTAATTTTGAACAGTATAAAATTAAAACTATATAAAATAACTATATGAAAATTTAATATTGGATAAAAATTTATATCTATTTTTATTTATTTTGGAGTTATAAATTCATTATAATATATTTATTGATAAATTGTGCATAAACGCTTTTTATTTCAAGTTTAAATATTTGAATTATACATTTATTTATTATCATTCCATAATATATTCATAAATATAAATATTATGTTATGAATTTTGATGTATGATTTATTTTAAATATTTTAAAATTATTCATTAAATTATCATACATGAATTTATGGAGTTTCATATTTGGTATGATAGTTTTTTAGATTTCTTCTACCCTGCATTTTTCATGTATTTTGTTTTGATCCTGAATTAAATAGTTAAAAAAGTCTATTCATTTTCACTATTATGATTAAAATATAATTTTTGACTCTCATAATTAATTAACCATGTGTAGAGGGACTTTGGTTCTAAATAATCAATTTCTTAAAGTCATATGCCTTATCTAGAAAATTTGGGCTTGGATACCTATCACTCAATGCTTACTCTTTTGGGGTTGTTTATTTCCTATGATTCTAAACCTATACATGAATGGGTCTATATATATTTTTCATTGGATGAAAATGAAATTTATAAATATATTTTGATTTTAATTTGGTTTAGTAACCTAATGTATGAGTTTTGTAAAGTGTTACACTTCAATATAGTTTGAAAATATCGATTTGGTGGAATGGATAGAGATTTTGAAAAAAATTTATTAAAATCATGCATAAATGTAAATGTAATACATGAGATAATATGGTTAGATTAAATAACATTTAAATTGATAACATTCAAATTAATTCCGAAGTAATAACTTTTTAGGGCCACGATCATCTAACTAAGTATGTTTATTCAAATGAGGGTTCCCCTAAATTATCTTATATAAGGAAGTAAAGAAATAACATTCCCTTAAGAGTTAGGTTCCATATTTTTAAAATAATAATTACAATAAACTTAATCGGGAATCCATTTAAAAATATATAAATTGATAAATATTTAGTTTATTTATATATGATATATTGTGTAAAGTGTTTCCAACTCAACAATTTAAGAATTATCTATGATATAATTGGAATGATTAACAACATAAATAGCTAAAGTGGTGAGGATCACATCTAAGAAGGATAATATTATGGGTAAATATTGATAATGATAAACTAATGGATTTGAAGTAATTTAAATGTAGGTCATAATTTTAGTATGGCCGCATTAAAAAAAGTTAGAATTAAGTGAATATGAAACATTATACTTATATAAAAAATTTCCTATTATAGAAAATGTCATCATAATAATAATACATGATATTGAAGTCAATAATTTAGCAATAAAATATTAATAGAAGAAAACTACTGGAAGGGTATTTGGATTTAAGAATTATTCATAAGTTAAGAATGAAAATTATGTACATTATATTAGCTCATTCTTGAGTACCAAATATTGAAGGTGATTAACAAGTGGATCTAGATTCATATAAGAAGAATATAATTATTTTTCATGATTTTTTGATAGTATTGGATGAATAATTACATAATAATATTTATTCTATACTCATGTACTTGAAATTATTGGGTACAATAAAAACATAGATAGATTAAAGGATTAATTGTAATGTTGTTCTCTCTATTGAATTCATTTTGAATTCAACATTGGAAAAGGTACTGAAATGTTAATGATCTCTAAAACATTATTTTTTATTAAATTGTTTCAAATATATTAACTAGGCATGAAATATATAGTTTATAGTGATGTATTTACATTAAAAGTTGTTTAATTATTTAAATAATAAGAATAAATGTTTTTTTAGAAATTCCATCAATATTTCATTGAGTAGACAGTCATGTTCATTTAAAAATAATGGGGGTTTATGGATGGAAGGGATATGTTTAAATAAGATGGAATTTTCAAGTATATCTTCAAGGGGTTTAAGAAAATGTATTGCCCTATCCCCAGTTAACCAGAGACTATACATTATTTTAATACATTGGCATGATTACATGGAATCATGTCTGAAAGGACTGATCGGTTTAGCAGTCTTGGAAACTAGATTATATACATGAACGTTACATTACACTTTATAACATAAAACTCAACATAAATAATCATTTGAGAACCACATTATTCCCCTAGCATAACCCTACATATCAATTATAAAACACGTCATGGCATCCTGGGAAAGTAATACATAAGGGGTGATCTCAAATTCTCAATAAGGGTAAATAATTAGGTGGAAGCTATAAAATTTGAAGGTAATATGTATAATAAAAATAGAAGCCTTTTAAACATAAACAGGAACATAATATGGGTGAAATAAATCAAACATTACCATATAAAAAATCACATGGAGATTCTACTAGTCGAATAATCACATTTAATAAGTAATTTCATAATAAGGGAATGCATAATACCGGACATAATTACTACTACGTCAAGACCTTGTGAAAAGACTATTCACAAATATTCTGTCAATGGCTTATGAAAAACACTAATTTTTATCATGAGACCACTCAATTCATCGATGGGCTATTGCGGGCCCCACCCATTACATACTATGTCCAATGCATTCCATATATGAAAAAGGCAAAGCATAACATAAACATTCGTATTAAAACAATAATACGAAATGTCAATACTTTAACCATAATCCATAAATGGTATAAAAATAGCACATACAAAGTCAAATATATCATATCTCATTAAATAAAATATTAAGTGTTTTCTTATAATAAATCAACCTCAATCAAGAATAATATCAAATAAAGAATGTTGATATAGTTGAAAATAATTAATAAAATTCTTTTAGGGAAATATCCCTAATTAATGAAATAATTTAAAAGTAACACAACTTATAAAGGAAGACATTTAAAATATATTTTTAAAACAAAGTGTCCCATACCACATTGAATATTTTAATAGAAATTAACATTTTAAAACAATCATTTCAATATAAAGAAATCTTTAAAATCATTTGGAAAATATGGAAATTAATTAAAAAGATTTTGAAAAATAAATCATTAAAACATTTAAAAGTAGTGCAATTTGAAAATAAAATATTTTTCATGAAATTAAAATTTAAATCCTGTAATAAAATAATAAAAATGATAAAGAAACATAACTGCTGAAAATGGCTTCTCACTCTGTATAAGTTAAAAAACATTCTTTCGTTAATTTGACCAAAAAGTCATGAAGTACCTCATTTGGAAAATGACTGAATGAACCCTTTTAAACCATTTAATAAAAATTAAAACATGGGTAAAAATTAATTTAATAATACATATGATTATAGTAAAACATTTTGTGGAAACATTTTTCGAAACATGGACATGGATGATAATGATATCCTAGTTGATACTTACACATCAACAACCTCGTATAATAATGAGATTGTGAGATTAATCCTAACCTTAAGTCTGATACTCTCCGTACGACTCCGAAAGTCCAGTATAACTTTTTAAACATATTATAAACTTATATATGAATAATAATAATATTTATTATATCATATATGATTCTTTTATGACTTTATATTTCTCATCTATTTACAATTCCATGTTACTGAAACATTTTATGTAATATCGCTTTGTTTATCATACGTGTTTGACTAGTTATTCTTGATCATATTAAATAGATCATTATTTACATACTTTTATAATGTATAATATGATTTATATATCATATATATTCATAATATAAATATAATATATATATAATTTAATTCACCATTCATGGAGATGGTAGGCCTTACGTACGGATGAACAATGTTTCGGTTTCCATATCGTATTGAATGGAAGTAAGTGAATTACATATATGTATATGTATATATATATATATAATTCCATTATAATTATTATGTGATATATTTTATAATTATGAATAATATATTCTGTATAATAATTCATGGACGGTTAAAGTAGAGAAGGAATTGCATCCCATCATGGAGATGGTATGCCCTACGTACGCACGAGCGACGATATCGTTCCATTATTGATTAAATGGTATGGAATAGGATAGATTATGAATTTTAAAGAGAAATATAATTTAATATGTTTTATTTACATCCATTATATTCATCATCATTTCCATATAAATAAAGTGTACATGAAAAATAATGTACACCATGGTATGGAGATGATAAGTCATACGTACGCATGCATGGTGGTATTATTATTATTTTGGATGGGTGAATGAGGAATATGGTTGTCCCATATTCTTAGAAAAATCTTAGAACATATTATATGATGGGTTAATTATTTTATTATAGTAAAAACTTATTAATAGTATGTATATAATGAAATGAACCTTGAATGAAGGGATAAAACGATTACTGTTTCTTCAGGTGTCTCCTTTTGATTTTCACAAAAGGACAACATAAGATGATTTTATGACAAAATTAATGCCTATATGAATAATAGATTTAATTTAAGAGAATATTTCGTTAGGTTTTGGCCCTTACAAAGGTCTTTGGATGTGTGAATTAAAGAGATAGGGAAGTTCCCTTTTATAAGAGAGGTGAGGTGCATTTTAGAAAAAGCGTGAAATATTAATTTATTATAAAATTATGTTTGGATTATAATATATCCAAATTTATTTTTATCTAGGATATGATAAATATGGGTCTAAATCCTATCATCCAATAGTGTATAAAAAATTTTAAGTCTTAAAATTAACCTTATATTTTAGAATTAACGCTTTGTAAAATAAGTTAACTTTTACCATATCACCTTGTATTTTTATACTATATGGTTAATATAAATACTATAAAATTATAAGAGAAACTAAATAGGATAATTTATAAAAAATTTATCTCTCTGCAATTTTATTTTCTGAACTATTGTTTTTTGGATTTTTATATCATTTAATAAAATAGTATTTGTTTAAAAACATCATTTATGTCAATTTTGACAATATTTAGAAAATTGATTTTTTTAGTCATAAAAAATTCATTCCATTGAACCAAAGGCATAAAATTATCCAAAATATTTCAATTTCATCCAAAAAAATTTTTTATGTGATAAAAATGTTCAAATTACATTTAATTTAATATTTATAAATTCATTTATTTGATTCTTTCACTAATGCAATAATCGGTGGATCATAATTGTGTCACAAATAAATATATTTATCTTATGTATAAAAATAATAAATAAAATACCATGATGTATGAAATATTTTTATATATCCAATAACTATTTATAGGTAATGGTATCATTTATATAAACCAATATTAAAATATATTTATTAAAAAATATTTATTTATGTTATAATTATCTTTACATTTACATAATTTTTATAACATGTCATTATCACACCCAAGTGGTCCCCAAATGTCATACATTGTTAATAAGTATGATCATGGTAGAATATATCTCATTCAATTGGATTATTACACATGTTAGGGTAGTTTTATATTATTATAATATTATTTTCGTTACACATATTTACCTGATATACCCTTCAACCATGCTAAATAAATATAATTACTAAAATTACTATTAATATTGTAAAAAGATAAAATGTACCTAGTTTTACAATTTAGACCTTTTTATTAAAAATATTGAATCCATTTTTTTAAATTAAAAACAAATAATTTTCAGTAATGAATGGAAAATTAATTCTTGTTGTCAAAACCAAAACGCAGGTTATTAAGAACTAAAAGCCTATCAATAAATTTTCATTTTTTTATGTCAAATATAAAAATGAAATTAAATCCAATGAGATGCATTATATTAAATAATAAAAATATAAAAGAAAATTAATCTTTAAAACCACTCAACAATATATCATAATACTATAAATTATTTCTATTAAAAAAGTAGTTTTCAATTAAAGTTTAGTATTTTTTAATATTCATAAAAATGATAAAGTTATTAGAAAAATACCAATAATTTATCCAAACTAAATATTTATGTCTTGATTATAAAGAATAATTTATTTTAATCAAATTGAATATATAAAAGTGTCTAATATTGGATTTAAAAATGGTTCCCCATTAAAAGTCATAAAAACTATATTTTTTTACAAATACTTCTTTTATCTGAAAAATTAAATTTTCCATTATATTATCTATATGAAATAAGAAATATAAATTTTAAAATTATATGAGACATATAATATTCAAAATGTAGTTAATACTATTCATAACCGCTTTTTAAACTGCTAGTTTGATAAGTCGTGGTGCACTTGAACTCGGTTGTACTTATATCACACACAATTGAATTATTTAAAAAGGAAGTGTATCGTGGAATATTGGGTGATATATTATCTCCTATATCAATAAATTATGTCCTCAAAAATTTAAATCTAGATTGGAAACTACGTTTTTGACATTTCAAAATAGCTTAGTTGAAATCCCACATTGAAAAATGAAAAAATGATTCCTCTATTTAAAAAAAGTAAGTATGAAGGTTTCCAGAAATAACACATACTAGGGTTCCATTTAGAAAGACATGGATATGGAAGAAAAAACTAACCATCATGTTTTGATGGAGAGTGATATAGAATATTATTTTTATAATGTTATCAATAAGAAAGCTACAAAGTTACGATGATCTAAGGGACCATTTGATTCATCACAAAAGAATGTACTATGAAAACATTTTTTGTTTTTTGATCCTTTCCATAGTGTTATATAATAAATATAATTCATAGAATTAGAATATAAGGAAGTATACTTAATTTACATTTAGAGTTTCATCTTTACCTAATTCCTAACATAAACTCATCTTTCTCTTTAAAAGATAAAACTAAGAAAATAATCTATTTATCTCAATCGTATAAGGTTAAAAATATAATCTTATACCATTTAAATGAAGAAAAATATTTTATAATCAAAAATGACTTCTTGTAGGATAGTGGTAGGAAATAAAACCTTGTTACACATTGGTTGTGGGTTCGATACCCACATCTTTGTTCGATACGACGGGTTATTGACTAACCTGTAGGTTGTCCTTTTTCTAAAACTGTTGTATTATAACATTCAAAAAATAATCCTAAATAATAATTTCCAGTGTTCATCTTAATTCACCCCATCCTTTAGAGTTTCCCATAATAGTTCCTTCCAATCTTGGTCTAAAAGGTTTCTAAATTTCAAAAATCATTTATAACATCAGATTCCACAAAAATGTAATGCTTCTCTTACTATCATATAATGAATATATGATTACCTTCATCATATTAAAACCTTAATAAACTTAAAAGGGACTATAGTACAATCCTTATATGTATATATATCACATTCTTCTTATAACCAAAATATAATTCTTAAATCCAAAAACACAAATACATTAATTATTCCACTTCTATTGAATTAACAAGAAGAAGTGTGACCTTAATCTATTTGCTTTTTCTAAGATATATTTCTCTAACACATTGGACAATCATTTCAATAATGTCCCATATAATTACAATTATAAAATTTCACGGCTTCATTCTTTCCCTTACAATAACGTGCTTGGTGACATTTTTCTCGACATTTGTAACAAACACCTGTTCCTTTTAGGCATGTACCATGGTGTTTCTTCCCAAAATTATCATACAAGGGAAAATACTTCATTAACTTTTTCCCTTTTTCTAAATCATTCTCCATCATCTCTTTTTATCTTACATTACATTAATTTCATAAACTTAGATAATTTCTTTTTCTATCTTGACTATACACAATAATATATCTTCGTACAATGAGAAGGTTTGTGAGACTAATGCCCATTGGAGGAAAGGTTTTAACCCATCAAATAATTGATCAATATTACTTCTTGGGTTATGTATGTATTTTTTATAATTCTTTGCTAACCATGTGATGTTAGCCTCATAATTTGAAAAATTATCAACTTCCTTTTGTCTTAGTCTCAAAAATTGTCTTTCAATATTATCTCATTATTCATGAGGAAATTATTTCTCTAGAAAAACTTTTTTAAACATATTAAATTATTCATTTCCCACTTCTTCACCCTCATTTGTGTATTGAATTAATGACCACCATTGATCTTAATCTCATGAGAGATGATAAAATTCCATGACAACCTTTTCCCTTTCATTTGATCCCAAAGAAAGATATATTTTCTCAAAAGAAATTATCCATTTCTCAACTAAAAAGGATTTTTAGTCCCATTGAATGATGGGGGATGCTGTCTCATAGAGCGGTCTAACATTGATCCTCCACGTTGTGGACTAGGATGCTCTATACGAGTAAGGTTATTATTCACAAAATGAGTTAGATATCTCATCACGGTTATAAGCTGTTCAGTACCAGTTGTGTCACCATCTCCACTATCATTATATTTCATATAAGGGATATCACTATATGGATTACTTGTATTAATACAGTTTCTATTTATTCCACCAGGAACCTTTTCTAAAAAATTAAATTCACTAGATTGGGTTATGAATCATAATTTATATTTCCAAACAAGTAAAATACATAACATAAATTGAATAATGTATTCATATATAATACATAATCATAAATATGGTTAATTTAAGGACATATTTACTCATAAATCCTTCATAATTTTTTATAATGAAAATATGAATTATCCTATGCATATCCCCTAGGAGTGTCAAAATGGGTGTGCAGTAAGGCCCGTTGTCATGTACCAGGTTTCCTTGAGTCAAGATTGGAACAACTTGTATGATTTTTCACCACTAGGTACATTTTTACCAGAACAAAATCCACCTATAGTATCTATACAATGATTTATTTTTTAGTAATACCCAGATAATCACTATATTTATATTTTAGGATTCTCTTCAATACTTATCCTCAAACTCTATCTTAGGGTTGTGATCCCTACTCTTAGTTTTCTAACTCTATTTACAGGGTTTTTTCACAACTTCCTTTGCTACCAACTATAATGACTCTACCCTAGCTACCCAGAGTTGAGGAATTATTTTAATAAATTGGAATGAGTACAAGTAATTATGTCTCGATAGACTGATCAATTTAGTAGTCTTGGAAAAGAGATTACATACATGAATGATACATTACACCTTATAACATAAAAAATAGCATAAATAATCCATTGAGAATTAAATTATTCCCCAAGATTAACGCTACATAGCAATCAAAATACACTTCTTGGCATCCTGGGAAAATAAAACAAAAGAAAGGGGTGAGATCAAATGCTCAGTAAGGGTATATAATTCAGCGAATGATATAAAAAATTAATATAAGTTTTATAGTGAAAATAGAAACCTTTTATACATAATGTTAAATATAATATGGGAAAAATAAATCAAACATTACAATATAAACATTGACATGGATAATCGACTAGTCGACTAATCACAAATAATAACAAATTTCATAATGAGGGAATGCATAATTCCAGACATAATAAATCATATGTGAAGTCTTTGTTCCATGAAAATTAACAAATATTCTATCAAGGACATTTTCCAAAACACTAGATTGTCTCATGAGACCTATTGATGCATCTATGGCTTATATCAGGCCCCTACCGTCACTTACTATGTCCAATTTATTCCTCATATGAAAAGGATGAAATATAACATAAACATTTGTATTAAAACATGCATATAAAATTTCAATACATTAACCATAAACTATGAATGATATAAAAATATCACATCCATATTCAAACATATCATAACTCATTCAATACAATATGGATGATTGAATTATAATAAATCAACCTCAATAAAGAATAATATCCAATTAATGATGTTGACATAGTTGAAAATAATCAGTAAAACTCTTAGAGAAATATACCTTTTTCAAGAAATCATTTAAATGTCACAAAATTTATAAAGGATTCCATTTAAAATAGATTTCTAAATAAATGTTTCCCATTAAACTTTTAAGCCTTTGATAGAAAATTTTCCTTTTAAAACAATCATGTCCATAAAAATAAATCATTAAAATCATATTGAAAATATGGATATTAATTAAAAATATTTAAAAAATATAAATATATAAAACATTTAAAAACTGTGATATTTTAAAATAAATAATTTCTTTTGAAAATAACATTGTAATATCATAAGGGAAGCATAAAAAAGGTAAGGAAACATAATGAAAAAATTGGACACTTAAACCATATAAGTTTAAAAAAATATTCTTTCCATAATTTTTCAAAAATGTCATAATGTTCCTCGTTTGGAAAATAACAGAACGAATCCATTCAAAACATTTTATAAAAAGTAAATAATGGGTTAAAATGACATTAAAATACATAGTATTATATTATAAAATTTTATGGAAATTTGTTTATAAATATGTACATGAATTATAACAATGTTTTAGTAGATACGTACACATTGACAACCTCGAATAATAATGAGATTGTAAGATTAACCCTTACCTTAAGTCTGATACTCTCTGTACGACTCTGAAACTCCTGTATAATGTTTTTAAACATATTATTAACTTATATCAGAATCATAATAATATTTTAGATATCATATAATATTATTATATGACTTTATATTTCCCATTTATTAACAATTCCAAGTTAATGCAACATTTCAGGTAATATTATTTGGTTTGTCGTATATGTTTTGACTTTTTATTCTTGATTATATCACTTAGTTCATGATTTAAATGCATCCATAATGTAAAATATTATTTATATATCATATATATTCATAATATAAATATATATAATAGATGGATATATAAAATGAAATAAACAGTTCATGGAGTTGGTAGGCCGTACGTACACATGCACATTGTTTTCTTTTTCTTATCTTATTGAATGGAAGTAAGTGAATGAAATATACTTACATACATATAAATATATGATTCTAGTAAACTTATTATGTCATATATTTCATAATTATGAATAATATATTTTTTATAATCATTCTTGAATGGTTAAATTAGATAATGACTCTGATCGCATCATGGAGACAATAGGCTGTATGTATGCACGAGCTATGATATCATTACTTTAATGATTAAATGTTATAGAATTGGATGGATTATGAATTTTAAGAAATAAATATCATGTTATAAATATTATTTATATCTATTATATTCATTTTTATAACCATATAAATATAGTGTACATGAAAAACAATTTACACCACTATGTGGAGATGGTAAGTCATACGTACACACACTTGGTGGTATTGTTTTTAATAGGATGGATAAAAAGAGTAATATAGGAGTCCTAAAATCTTAAAATCATATCATAATAAATTATATTCTATATTTATTATTTTATTATGGGGACAAATTAGTAAGAGGAAGAAGAAGGAGAAATGTTCTTTGAAAGAAGGGATAAAAAGATTACCTCTTCTTCTGGTGTCTCCTTTTTATTTTCACAAAATCACCCCTTAATATGGATTTATGAACAATTTTTTCCCACTAATATTAAGTGAGGGAATATGGGAGGACAATTGAGAAGGGGTTGTTTGATCCAAAGGGCTTTGGAGGTGTGAATTAAAGAGAAATGGGTGTTCCCTTTTATAAGAGAGCTGAGGGGAACTTTAGAAAAAGATTGAAATATTAATATATTACGAAATTATTTTCAGATTGTAATGGATCAAAGTTGATTTATTTCGAGTCTATTATGAGTATGGGTATAATTATTATCAATAAATAGGTGTTATTCATGTTTAGATCATAAAATTAACCTTATAATTTAGATTTAATCCTTTCTAAAATAAGTTAACTCTTACCATGTCCTCTGGTATTTTTATACTACATGGTTAATATTGTTACAATAAAATGATAAGAGAAACTACAGTGGAAAATTTGTGGCATTTTTATTACTATAATATTTTTTTCCAAACATTTTATTTTTTGTATTTTTATATTGTTTAAAAAATATTATTTTTTTAAAAAACTCATTTATGTCAATTTTGACACTATTTCGTAATTGATTGTTGTTAAATTCATAAAAAATTTATTCATAAAAAAGGAGTTAACTCTCCCATAATATATCAATTTCATCTATAAAATTTATTAATGGAAAAAAATGTTCAAATTACATTTATTTTAACATTTATAAAATCATTAATTTTAATCTTTCATTAATGAGGTAATCACTGCATCATATTTGTTTCATAAATAAATATATTTATCTAATGTATACAAATTATAAATAAAATAAAATGATATAAGAAATATTTCAATATTTTTAATGAATATTTAAAGACATTGATATCTGTTATATGACACTGTATTCATATCTATTTAGTAGAAGATATATATTTATGTTATAATTATATTTACTTGAAATTTATTTTTATAACATCTAATTATCACACCCAAATGGTCCCCAAATGCCACAATTCAGGCCTAAGGAAGCACACGGTCCAATATATATCATCCTATAAGATTAGGACACATGTTAGGGTAGATTTATATTATTATTATATTGTTATAGTTACCCTTATTTACTATATTTACACTTTAAACATGATAAATAAAAATAATTAAAGAAGGTACTATTCATAATGTCTCAAAATAAAGGGTCCCTATTTTTATAATTTTTACCATCTGATTCCAAAAATTTGTTAATTTTTTCTAAAATAAAAACAAAAATGTTTAATTCATTGATTTTAAATTAATTGTTGTCATCAAAACCAAAAATCTGGTTTTTAAAATTTAAAAACTATCAAAAGATTGACATGTGTTTATGTCCAATTTAAATGTAAAATTACATATAATGACCAAAATTATATTAAATGATAAAAATATAATATAATTATACATTAAAACCTCTAAAATATATAATTTAACACTATAAATTATTTTGATTAAAAAAGTTGTTTACAATTAAAAGATAGTATTTTTCACTATTCATCAAAATAAGAAATTTATCAGAAAAGTACGAAAACTTTATCCCAAATAAATTTTTCTGTGAATATTCTGAATTAAAATTTAATTCCATATAATTGAATACAATAAAAGTTTCAAATATTTGATTTAAAATGGGTTCTCAATTAAAAGGTGGAAATTTTCATTTTTTCAAAAAGACTTCTTTTATCTAAAAAATGAATTTTTCTTTATATTAAGTCTAAGAAACATAAAATATGAATCATATAATTATACGTGATATATAAATTTAAAAACTTGGTTAATTATATTCGTAATTTTATTTAACGGCTATTTTGTTAGGTCATGGTGCATTTGAACATGGTGTTTCGTACATCGCATGCTATTAAATTATTTAAAAAGGATGCTTCTCGTGGATGACTGGGGTGTTAAAAAATCCCATGAATATTCCATATTTTTTTTAGTTTTATTAAAACAATTAAATATCTTAAAATTATATATATTTCAAAAATTTATTTTAGAACAATTTCAAATATGTTGGATTTCAAATCCAATGTAACCATTATTGGATCTTGATGTTTGTATTCATGTACTAAAGTAAAAAAGTTAATAAATCGGGGAGTTAATGGAAATAGAACATTTTAATCTTGGATAAATCAAAATAGTGTATGTATATTTTCATGTTATTTTTATAATTTGATTAGAGAAGTTGGTTGTTAATAAAAAATTATTACGAGAAATAGGAGATGGTAGTTTCAACCACATTGTTTATGATTCATCAAACTATATAAATTCATTGAGAAACAATATGGATAATTTATGTTTTATCAAGGGTTTTTTCCATTTTATTTATTAAAATATGAGGGAAAGAGATCATTCCACTCAAAATTATCATATATAAAAGAATAAAATCTTTTTTTAATATTTCTACAAATATATATAAGACCATATATGATATGGACATAAATTATTTATTTAAAATATTCCTAATTATTTATATAAGTAATATTTCCAGACATGTTTTTTTTCTATAGATTATCATGGTAATTTTAAGGGATATTAGTTTTTCAGATTCAAATGGGTCTATATATGGATATAAAGAAGTTCGATTAAAAAATATTAAAGATTAAACCCATCTAAATTCAATGTGGATGTCAAAAAAAAATTATATTTTTTGGGGTATTTTTTTATACAGATATGTAAAAAGTTTTTTTCTTATATAGAATCTCAAGAGGGGATGAAATGATGTTTTTAAAATTTGAGCATTTTTTTAATCTAGTTAATGTGTTGTTGAGATGATAAATTATACAAACCATTAAGTATAATAATGTAAATAATTCAATGAAAATTAAATGAAATAGAAGATTCATCTTAATAGAATTTAGTAATGTAAACATAATAAAATTTTCAATAAAAACATAGAAACTTATAATTTTATGTGGGTTTTGATAAAAAAAATTATATATTTGAACAATATTATTAATGGAAAACGTCGTTATTATCTCCAAAATTATATCAGATTTAATCCAAAACTATAGACAAATCAATAATAGGATCCAAAGATACAAGTATTAAAACCCCAAAACATCCTCGATCAAAAATTATTTGAAGTGACAAGCCCTATCCTTGGACGTCATGGACAAATTTAACCAGTAGAAGGATCATTACATAGTGAACATTTTCAGTCAAAAGGATTAGAATCATCCAAGTCCTTATCCCATAGATGTATTTGAACACAAATGTTTGGAAGCATCCATTAATATCCATAGAACTACTAAATAATATCCTGATCTTAAGAAAACAATTGAAACATGAAATTTAATTCTTTTATAATTAAATCCACATTATAAGAAGCTCTAAAATCACATTGAAAACATAAAAAATAGTATCACTCTGACACTCTGGTAGTGTATATCTCTCAGAAGTCAACACTTCATCATGAGATAGAACATCTTCCTTACCTAATCAATATCTTATTCATTTATGATGAGTGTAACAATATTATAATGATAATATCCATATACTATTGGTATATCTATCACTCTGGACATACTCAAAAACACAAGCATGTTATTTTAGCCGAAATGGTTGTAGTGAAATCACAATTTTCTAAAAACCAGAATGTTTGAAAGTATACCACATAGAACATATTATTTAAAAGATAAAACTATAAATAAATAGATCAAAAAATACTCTAACTATGTTCAAGTAATATAAGTAGTATTATATGATTCATCAAAAAATGAATCTGAAATAAGTAATTTTTTTTGAAAATGAATCAACATTCTCCACCTATTTGACAATCAAAAACATCATAAAAAGAATATTTGGATATAATGAAAATAAAGTAAAACCCCCCATTTCCATTAAAGGAAATAAATCACGCTAAATAAATGTAGGGTATGAGGAAAAATTGAGATGAATAAATTTTTACCTTTCTATAGGTAACTTTAATTTTCCCAACCATTATTTTTTCTACCCTTATTAATTTTTCTCACCCTTTAAAATTAACTATACATTCTCACTATTTTTTACTATTCACATGTAACCCTTTGGGATTATCAAAAAAAATCAAATATATTTAATCTAATTATAATAAGGAATGAAATTTATTATGGGTAAAAATTATAGGAAAAAAGGATCCGTGTAAAAATATTCTTGATCTAGAATATCTTTGATAGAAAAACATCAAGAACAAGATCAATATTTATTTTTGAATAATAATGAAACTACATAAGAATAAATCATATGATTAAAGTATCAATATAATAATAACCTTGAATTTAAAAATTAATGTATGAATAAACACATTAAGGGGGTACTCAGGAGAAACATTGCTAGATAATCATTTAAATCCAAAAGTACCTTACACAAGTAAAATTTAGTTATGCTCATAAAGTATCTCACATCAAGAAAGATTAGTTCCTTGAATGTACAAGATATACTATTATTTTCATTTTGAAGATCTTCTGGAATAAAAGTTTTACAAGAATTGAGAGCTAGTACAGATTAGTAAAAACAAATGTTCTCTCCTTTTATTGTGTATTTTTTTATTATATGAATACTGATTAATGGAAAATCAATGAAGATCACATAACACTAATAAGAACCAAGATGTGTTCAATTTAATTATATCTTTCCGAATGTAATGATTTAGTATAATTTCCAGCAATATTTTTCTCAATTATGATAATCTTTTGAATAACATCACCTTTTATCTGTGATTTCATAGGTGATCATTCCTTATATAGATGTTTTTTTATAAGTGATGGGGAAATTATTAAATAATATAAACCATCAGTACTATGATAACAAGTCAAAGTTTGAGAGAATCTCACGTTGAATATAGTGATATTGTGTTGCATCCAAAAAAATTGGGTGCAACACCTTCCAATTGTTACATATTCATCTTTAATAATGGAAGCTGATACTAAATATTTATTTTGTTAGACAAACAAACAAATGACATTCCTAGAAAAGAAAATATTTTGGATGTTCTATTCATTTACATTTTATTAAATCATAAATATACATCTGAATAACTCTTAAGAACAAACATAGATCCTAATGAATAAAATATTCTAAGTTATAAATTAAATTTAATGAAAAACCATGTATTTACCTTCCATAATAAGGGACTCTTTTTGATTTTCTTGTAATATCAATCACAAGTAAACATAGTATATAACATCTGGTCTACTTCCTATAATGTAAAACAATGATCATCTCTATATAATTATTATGATCTACTAATATCACAAATTCTTCAAGATCAAGCATACAAGAGGTATGTATCATCGTAATTAATCTAGAAGCATAATAAAGGCCATTAAATTCATGAAAAAAATAATATAATTATATATTGTTAGTATGGTTCCTTGAATATTATATTTTATTTGGAATATAAGAATTAAATTAAATTCACAAAACATACTCATCACAAATTCATAATGCACAAGTTCCTATAAACTATATATACTTGACATTCATGTAGATCCTAAACATTATTTCATCAATGTAGATTTATATGATTAAAGATTCATTCAAAAAATTCATGATAAAATGAGTGGTATTACATTTCCATTTAAAAAATTCATTTTATGTAATAAAAATTGGATTATTGATCATGCCATTCTCTTGCATCATGATTGTGTTTCTAAAGTCCCTTGGTAATTCTATATACAAGTTCCTTAATAGTAGAATCTTAAAAACTAGGATATTATTCAATATAAGATTCTTTCTAAACATCACCATTAAGGATGGAAATCATTATATACATTTTAAATAGAGTAAAATTTAGATTTTTGGTGATGGAGAATAGAATATGAATGGATTTGAGTCTAGCTACAAAAGAAATATTTTCTCCAAATTTTATGACCTATTCATAGTTATAATTCTTAGAAAAAAAATCTTACATTTATTTTGTACTATTGTTCCATTTTTTCAGATGATTTTTAAATATTCTATTTTACTCCTATTAAAAAAAGGTTCTCACAAATGGTTAACCAAGGTCCAAACCATGTTCTATTTGAATTTATTAATCTCTTATTACATAGAAATTATCTAACTTCCATTATCAAATGAATCATATTATATTTTAAATTAAAACATAAGTAAGAATATAAGATTCTCAAATTCATTTTATAAATAACATCCAGTTCTAACTAATTTATCTACATCCCAAATTATATTATCACACGAACGATCCATTATACCATCAAATTTTTATGAAAAATAGTATATCATTTTATGCCTACCAAATTCTTATATTTCATAATAGTTTCATCTAGAAGGATAATAAATTTTGTATGCGGTTCAAATTCAGAAATTCAGTTAGAGGTTATTTAAAAATGCGATCCATGTTATTTTCATAATCCAGATGTTTTAAATTCAAAAAATGTTAATCTTTATAAATCATGACATGTAAAGAATTTTCAATAGTATATATCTATCTATTGAAAAAATATAATCCTTACTATATATTAAGTAACCAATAATTATTTCTTCAACATATTTTAAAAAAAAATAAAAACAAAATTTATTATGAATAAACACTTTTCATCAAAATAGTCCATGGTAAGAAAATTTCCTTCCTTATATTTCATAATTTTTTTTGGGAATATTCTTCAAATTTAAGAAAATTGAAACTAAATTTTTAGGGAAATAATTCGTACTAAAGACTTCAGAAAAACATTCAGTAATATAATATTCACACAACATAGATCATGTAATGATTTTGACTATTTTATTTCCCCTCTCTAAGGCCCTTTTCTTGTTGTGGAGTTCTTAGTGCTAAAATATTTATTGTATTTCCTTCTCTCTATAAAAAAATTCAAAATAATGATTTGAAAACAATTCACCATGATCCCTTTATATAGTGATAATGTAATGGTTTTTATAATTTTTAATTATAGTAAAAAAATTATAATTATTTAGAGTGAGTTTGATTTATGTGTATGAAAATAAATCAATTAAGATATGTTGCATTGATCAAATAGGATATAGGTATAGTGTTTTTCTAATATACTTATAGTTTGTGTTCATCTGAAAAGTTATATGTGTACTAACTGTGGAGATCAAAATATTGAGAAATCAGAATTAATTTTAAAGATGGAATTATGTTTCATACTATTTTGTTAAGGATCACAGAGTTATGAATAATTAGACTTATGTTCTTGGAGACCAATATGAATTACTTTTCTAGAAATTTTTTCTATGTTATTAATATTGTAGTATCCTAATATATTATTACAAAGAAAAATAGTTATATGAAATTTACTATGTTAAATAAGCTGTCAAAAAGTAAGTCCCTCTATGTCATTAGGGTAAACATTGTCATGTCTATCAATAGATAAAATGTGATATCATTACAAACTAGTGATGTTACATAATTTATTCCCAATGTTCATGGTGTAACCATTATCAAAAAAAATTATTATTAATAAAAGTTTATGTATAATTCGTAAAATATAAATGGAATTATTAATTAGAGACTCGCCCAAAAAATATACATCAGCAATTTTTTGTAAACCTTTTCATTATATCAAAATTAAATATATCCACTCATTATATAATATATGTTTAGGATGTTAAAATTTCTTCCATTCATTTTTCAAGAATAACCATTATGCATATATTAAATGTTTTAATTAATCATATTCATATTTTCTTCTAAAAATAGATGATCCTAAAAAATGGTAATGGGACTTTCTTGGGTCTGAAAATGTTATTATAAAATAATTTTGTAACCCAAATCATTTTAAATCTATGTTATTGAATGTTAGTAATTTTTTTTAGAAATATATGTTGAAAATTCTCAAATAAATTGAACCTTATTCAGGGAATAATTATTATTACAATAAAATACCCTTTGATGTTTAGTGTAAAAATATACACTTCATTGAAGTAAAAGGTTACATTAAAAAGTGAATTTAGGAAAAATAAATTTCTAACTCCAGATAAATATTTACATGGTTTCATTAATATGAGTAGTTTAACAGAATTATATCATATATAAGTGAAATTAGAAAACAAATTATTTATATTTTCAATATCAAATTTCTATTTTAGAATATCATTCTTATTTTTATAATGAAATTAAAAAAATGGATTGATATTTTAATGTAGAAGTTATTTTACAAATTGTTTTATTAGCCTTAGAAATATATATTATAGATTTGGTGTAGTCACTGTTCATACTATTATATATTTTCTCTATGACATTATAGATTCAATCATTTCAAAAATATATAATGTGTCCTCTTTCTAATCTAAATAATAATAAGTAGAGTCTAATTTCATATACATATGAAATTCAGAATATACCTTATCCCTGAAAAAGATTTAATATTGAGGATATTTCATAAAAACTATAGTAATCTTCTTGTTCACATATATGTTTTAGAAACCATCAGAATATGGATCATCACTAACACTCTAAGTGTCATCAATATCTATTAGATCCTCAATTTGTTTATGATAATTTATCATCTTCACTTCTTAAAATTTTATTTCACTCTAAAATAATCTATTCTGATAATCCCTTTATTATTCTACACATAGAAAATAATATCTTAAGAATATTTCTTCTCATCTGTTCTTCTCAGTTTAACATATTTATCTATATGATTGTTATTCCATAAATCCTTCTTTCCAATAATCTTATTCATTATTTTTAATTTTTGACCGATTTCTACATTATATAATTATAAAATTCGATCATCTATATGATGTATCTTAGAATAGTAAATTTATGTTGACATTTTTTAAGTAATAGATCTAAAATCTATATTAGAAAATACAACCCCATTCTTCTATTTATCTTTCCTTTAATATCCACAAAACTTATTATTATATTGAATGTACATTCAGATGAGATTATATACACTCAGTTGATTATGTTATTTCATCTCATCGATAACTGGCCTATTAGATTCACATTCCATTGATAGTATATAAATTATAATCTCTATTAATTGGTCATCATTAATCTCATCCTCACCAATTGATTTTATGATATTTATAATACTAAAAAATAATTGAAGCATCTATGAAACTCAATCTCTAAAAAGAAAATAAAATGATAATTAGACAACTCATTGAATTACTCTCTCAATTCCAAACTATTAATAGAAACAATGTAATTAAATACATTGGAGAAACATTAATTTAGAAAATTCCTCTTAATCTAAAATAGTAAAGTATATTTAATAACAGTATAATGAACATAATATAATATAACAATATTTTGAGGTTCTGTAAAATAATATATAAACCTATATATATATATTTAAAATTATCTCCAAATTAATATCTATAGAACTTATTCACTTTCAATCCAATGGGGTGTGAGGATTAATAGATATATTTAAAAAAAGTTTTACAAACCCTATAAATTACTCTATTAAAAATATTATAAGAAATAATTCATTCCCTAGTCTTCTTCAATAAGGTTTATTAGTACTAAGATCTTTCTATAGTGCTCTTCTTTGATTATAATATTAAAATTGGTCTACTACTTGTCCCTAATACGTGATCAAACACAAATTTCAAATTAATTTTTTCATTTACAAAGAATTATTTGATAAAAATATGATTATAAAAAAATATATACAATATGAAACACATATCCTTTATAATGAAGTCCTTAAAATCAGAATCTCTTTGATCACACTAAAAAACAAACAAACAAAATAACTCAAACACTGAAGTATTATACCAATATTAAAAGATAAAAATTCATTCTGATCTATAATCTATTGATGAAAGTCTACATCTATTTTTTAAAAATTTTGAGTTTAGAAATTACATAAATATAATAATATTTAACTTTTGGAACATCTTACACTCTTAAAAACTCCAAAACTCGATCATTGTCTACTGGTTGAAATTGTTCAGGTTGATTTGCAATGTTATAGAAACAAATATGAATTGAATGAACTCATCTAAAATATATTATTGAAAAGAATAAAAATATGTAAAATATATAACTAACAAAAATTGAATATAAGGTAATATATATTCTTTTTTAATTCTTCAAAACAATGGATCTGGATGAAGTCACTTCGAGTAAATGCCTAAAAATAGATTAATTTTGATTCTAAAATGAAGTAAATGTCACATAATATTAAAAATGTGTTTAGAATGTGTTATTAAGGAATAATATAAAGAGTTTAATTATTTATTAAGTGATCTGAATGGAAAAGATCGAATGGAATATTTCTAAGATGATGATTATGAACAATGAAGTAGTTCTAAATAGACAATGGAAGATATTATTTCATGAAAATTGGTTATTATAAATTAAAATAATTTAAATACATCTTTAAATTATTTTTACATTGAATATACGATTATTATGAATAGATATTATTTAAATTACATTTCACCACATATGATACTCTATAATGGATTTTAGTGGGATTATTTTATTAAATGGCCACATTGAGATGTGGAAAGAATTATATACAGATGTTATGAGTTTAATAAAACGAATAGTTCAAAAAATTTAATTCTTCTATATTGTTCTATCATATGTTATATTATTAGATGAGTGCTTATGTATTTTTTTATTTGTAAAATATTTGAAGAATATAAAATAAACCATGTTATATTAAAGTTATTCTACACATTATCATTAATTCACGTGGGTTATATATATTTCATAAAGTTAAGTGATAACCATCTTCTAAATGTGTGACATTGGTTTATACATGACTAGTTTTCATCATGTATTATTATATGTTCTAATGGAATGGTAGGGTTAGAACATGTATTATTTCGGTTAGAGATATAATATATGCTCATGAGGCACCAATCATGTTTTGTGCAGTAGATGAATAACCTAGTATACAACAAAGTGTGTCATACACTATATATTTTGTGTGTTGTGGTTGAAAATTTACATGGAATGATATAATTCATAAATTGATATTTGTTTCACATAAGCCTTTATGTTTAGAAAATCAGTTTTTTGTTGGGTATGTTGTTAATCATTTCATTGATTCAGGCTTAACAATGATATGATTTGTTCTCTTCTATAAAGAGTATAACATATGGACCCTCAGGTAATATAGATTGAGGAGGTATGTGGATATACCTAGATAAGGTGTATCATATTTTCGTATCTACCTAGATAAAGGGCATGTGATGTTATCATCAACATAGATAAATGAAATTTTATGTATTCATCAACTTGGATAGTTTATAATAATATATTAAAGTTTGTGTATGTTAGAAAAATCGTATTAATATACTATATGTCATATTTAATCTTGGTGTCTTTCAAAACGGATTATATAATTATTCATACTTATATATGTTATTTCTAGTGTACACATAGATGGAGAAACATGTCTTTGATTGATATCATTCCAAAGTCTTTTATAGTACGAGTATAACTGATGATTTTCTAGAAGAAAATATTTTATTAAATATATTAATTTTGGAAAATATATTTTCATCAAATTCTACAAAGTCCAGTGGAGTCACAATTTTTGATTTTGAGAATGAGGACCATATTTATAATACATTGATACATATACCAACCATCTTTATGAGTATATATAGAAGAAATTGAAGAATTATTTTCAATTTTGTAACATATTATGTAAACTTTTGTGAAAATGTATGATGTATTTTCCAAAAGGAACATTATAATAATAATAAAACGTTTTAAATTTTTGTTTCATAAGTTTTTTCTTATAATGTGACATATAGAAACTTACACTACGTCTATAAGGCTTTAGTGGGGTGGGTGATTATTAGGTTTTTAGTCTAATGAAACCACCATGAGGTAATGGTATAGGATATATCTTGGTCTACCCATGTCTTTACCAGGGCATGGTGTGAGATATTATTCTATTATTGTCCATATATAGTATTATTGTATAACGAAATAATAAGTGGTAATTAACCAAAGTCATCTCCAAGTGCTATAATGTTTGATTGAACATCAGGAGAAAGTTATTATTAGGAATTTTAATATATAAGATAAACAGTTAAACATTACATATTAAAAAATAATAATGGAATAAATTCAAGGATTTGAAACAATTGGATTATTTTGTTAAATTAATAATTAACATTGATTGAATGATTGGTTAATTGATTCCTCTGTTTATTTTTTCAATATTCATCTAATTTATTATTAAGGTAAGACATAATCATATCTAAAATTATCATGCCCTAGATTTCTTTTATCATATAACTAAAGGTCCTTGGAAACAATAGATTTGAGGGATATTCCTTCTATGTATTTGAATACTTGATGATCTATGGATACCCTTGGAGGGATAAACCTATTGGTTTCCCCTAAGTGATCTATAAGGATTGTCTGTTTGAATCCCAAGTCAACTCAGGTATTATACCTTATTTTTCTTCATTTTATTATTCATTCAAAAGATATAGATTTATCCAAGATGTTTCTTGGATTTTTGTGATGTCCATTTATATTTAGAATTAATTATATTATTATGAAACCCTTCATTATATCCATTTTTTTGTTTTCATAAATATATATAATAGTTATATATATATATATTGGGTTATGATATTCCTATGGGAATGGGTTTTTAGGGAGCTTATTTTTCCTAATTATGAAATAAATTATTCTATTTTATCATTAAATTTGATTATTTTTCGTGATATGAGATAAATGTGGATGAAGTGTCTTCCAATTATGTTAAGAATGTTTGTTAGTTATCTTATTTATAAATATTTTTCATAGTTATAATAATATATTACACTTGTATAAATATATAGTGGTATATAAGAGTAATCAAATGATAATTATTATATTAAAAACTATTACATATATTCTTATATATATATGTTAGTGTTTGTGGTATAAATTTTTAAAACAAGTAAATCATAGATAAATTATGTTTGTATTAGAGTTTTCAATTTATTATTTCTCCAGTTAAATGATAGGTTATTTTTTTAGATTTTTATTATTATTATATTAGGATTAATTTGGTTTTTTATAGTATTAATATATTCCCATATTTTATTAATAAGGTATTAGAATATTACATTTTTTAATATTATTAGACATATATATTTTATTTTATAGAGGTTTATTTAAAAGAACAATTTATTCTATGTGATTTTTTATACTCTTGAAACTGGTCATCTACCTCTGAATAATTAATGGTTGGATTACGGGGGAAATTCATTTTCACCTGACAAGTTCAGGTTTGGTTTTGAAATGTTTTTACAATTATTCAATTTTAGTTGTATTATCCAAGGAAAATTCATTTACACTCAATGAGTAAAAATTTCCTTTGATTTATTTGTTTTATAATTTTTCAACAATTTCACATTTTTAAATTTTAGAAATTATTATTTTGTATGTCCCCCCTTTTTCATATATAATTATTAAAATAATTAGTTTCACATGTTGATTGTTTTTTAAATGTGTTGAAATGTTTATCCTTAATCTTATAAACCTCTATGTTCAATTGAAACTCCAATTAACTAATTATTATACTTGATTAAACTCTAAATAATTTTCTATTTAATAAAATAATACATCATTTTTTATACATTATTGATTGGAATTTTAAAGGAAACAAATTTGTTATTTTTTATCCCCTTTATTATATTTTTACATCATAATCTCATTTCATATAAGAGATATAGTAATCTTGTTAGTATATAACTGTATATCCACCATTTATATTTAAATATCAGTCTTTTTATTTCTTACATTCTAAAATGTGTCTCCCATATCTTTTCAATCAATTTATATCCATAGAGTATTTCACTTAAGGACCATAAAACATTTATAGTAAAAATAATTCATTTTTACATATTTGAAATATATTCATTTTATTTCATTCCAAAATTTACATAATCAACTTTAGGTGTAGAAGATTTAGTATTTAATTCATTAACTATTACACAGTGAGTGGCCTCAAAAATATACCTAGTATTATGTGTTGTTTTTCATGAATAAACATTCTTATATATATATCATTTAATTGAGTATTTAAGACACAATCTTGTATTTCATAATTTTTATAACATCTTATAAATATAATTTCACAATGTCATTCAGGTGAATTTTTTTATTCCATATATAAAATTATCATATTATGAAGGTAAAAGTTGATAAGAAAATATATTAGAACTTGATGACATTAACAAATATCCAAAGGAAAAATAATAAATGTACAACAGAACCATTTTATATGATACTGTGATGAGAGTATTATAACAATTCTATAAAAAGTATGAATAACATGCCTTGTTATTTTTTAATTAAAACCATTGTTCTTCTTTGTTTAATATATCATGACCTATTAGACAATCCTAATAAATATCTCTCAGTGAAATCCAAAAAAACCTTCCTAAAATAAACCGACATAATGTTTAAAACACCATCACCTCTTATATAAAGAATACCTCTCTTTACCGTGGATTTTTAAACCTTATGAGTAAAGGAAATAGATAGAAATAGTTTTTTTTGCTTATAGATTCACAAAATTCAAATATAATCTAATGTTTTTGAAAAATTATTGTCCTAATAATATCTGTATGAATAAATAATTCCCCATTATTCTCCACCATATTATCATACCGTTCATAAAATTTCTATTTGTGATAGTTTAATCTTCTCAAATGTTTCAGAAATAATTTAATTACGAATCATGTTTTATCTAATATATTTTTCGCATCCCTCTATTTATTTTCATTAATATTAAATATGGAATTTTGAAATGTGAGAATCAAAACATAGGGAATGGTAGTAAAAATTATCTTTTTAGGTTAATTTATTATGGTCTATGAGTGTATTATAAATGTTAAATTAGATTCGAAATAATTATTTAATTTTTACTATGATGATTAGAATATTACAGAACCTACCACATAAGGGGGATAAATCCATTAATTGAAGTGGTCGATGATGTTAATGCATATAAGATTATACTAATAGTGAAATATTCATAATCTTGTCATATGATAAATATTAATAACATTATATAAGGATATTTTAATACATTATAATTTATACCTAAGAGGAAAGGAATTGCCTAATTTAAATCCTTATAGGGAGGAAATATAAGATTTTATTTTCTAGGAATATACTCTATGGATTAAAAAATTTTGTATTATTTAAATGATTTTATATTTAATGTATCCTTCAAACTAACAATACTATATATTATAATACTATATTTATATTGACCTACTTCTATTTTTATATGTTTTTTCAGTAGGGAAGATAAGATGATTGTTGTCAATATACTAATTTATAGGTTCTTGATTGTAAAGTTGAAAGTTTACAAGTATAATGAGAAATAATATTATGTTCTTAAGGAAATAATGATGATCTATTTAAGGAATAATTATTTATCTTATTGACATGGAAATATAAGTAGATAAGTTGTTTTCATTTGAAGTACTATATATCCATTCATTTTACGAAAATGGTTTTTTTTTTGAGAATTTGGGTCATTGTGTGGTATTAATTTACATTGATAATTACATTGGGAAAAGTATTCAGAAACTTATGATTGGGTTCTTATATTATTCTGGATTACTTTGAAGATGTTTTACGCAATAATTTCATAAAGGAATTTTTGAAATTTTATGTTTCAACCAAAAAATTGTTCAACTTTTTCCCAACTTAGTCAGCTAAGAAACCTAGACACCATTTAAGTTCAATTAAGTTCAAATTAATGATTCATGAGACAGAGTAATAAATTCTTCTTAGATTCTTTTTCAAGTCAGTGTAGTTATATTAGCACAGATTAGAAAAGGGTTATTAGTATCCACAACAGTGGGTCTGTATGGTGGGATACAAGAGAGAACCGACTCCCATTGTAATTCATTCGTATATTAATATGACATGGAGGATAATGAATTTTCATTATCCTAAATGATATTTTATGTGAGATCACTTGTTCATAAAAATATTCCTATATTAAATGGTCGTCTTTTATTATTTCGTCTTTATTGAATGATTAAACACATTCCATGGAATTATTATTAAAGCTTTGTTCCACCATTTTTGAAGTATAAGACATGAATATCAAAATGATAATTCTCATAAGAGTTCTCAAAATATCATAGGAACTACATGCTCATGTAATGAGTGGTTGGATAATATGTAATGCATAAATGTCTTGGTTTCTATAAATCTGAGAAGAATGAATAAATAATTTGTAACAACATCACAAAAATTTTGTGGTTATAAAATGAAATTTTGGTTTTTAATTTTGAAATAAGTGTGAAAAATAATTTTAATATTACCAAAATATGTGGATACCTAAATTTGTAAATAATTCATATAAAAGTTTGAGGAGAAGTTTTAGTTAATGATAAATAATATGTTCTCTCTCCAGAAAGTCCAAGATCTCAAATTTTAAAATGATGATGATATGATAATCTAATCATAGAATAATTATTCTTGTGTGTGAAGACTATGATAAATGGTGAGATTAAATCGTAGATGAATCAATTGACAATCATGATGAGTATTTGAGCCACACATATAATTTTCAAGGAAAATAAATATGTTATGAAGGAATTAATGGATGAGTAAACAACAACTTTGTGAATGTGTAAACATTATGTATGAAAATTTTTCTCTATAAAAATTATGTTCCAAAACATTATTTTTTTTAAAATAAATTGAAATTTTCATGATAATAAAATATAACTATGTAAACATCATTCATGTTTACCCTGTTCTTAATAATTATAAAATATTATGGTATATGCGACACTAAAATATAAATATTCATAATGGGAAGAAAGTGAACATGACATTATTGTGGTAAATGTATTACAAGAAAAATATCCTCATGATAAACTATATAGAGGACCACAACATAGTTCTTTTTTAATAGTTTTTATTATCACTATACATGAGATGGTCCATGGTTCATCATGTGTATCCCCACTTATTAAGATATGTTTTGTTTTTATGTGTTTCATGCAAGTGTGGAATGTGAATAAAGATATTTTTTGAATATAAACCTATAAAGGTTCCAATATATTTCCCTATACACTAATGGATTGAAGGAGCTATAAATATAATGAAGACTGAAGGAGATTGATTATTAAAGTTAGACATTTGAATTTAAATAAGAAGGATATCATAGAAATTGTGGGGGATAAATTATAGAAATATATATTCCATAAAGAACAGGATAATGGTGAGGATGTTTAGATATAAAATAGAATTTACAAAACATTTTTAAAATTTAATAATAATAGACTCAATATTGTATTTACATATTATATCAGGACAATTGATTATTAATAGAGAACTAGTACTTCTTTCATAGGAATACTCATTGTGAAATTAGGGAGAAGAAGTAATGATATGTAAATATTTAATTTTTCTAAATATATTAATGTCAAGACATTTGAGTGATCCAACCATTGTGCTAGATATGTATAATAGCTTACTGATTGATGTGAATAATGATGAATGGAAATTTTCTCACATTGAATAAGATATCATAACTATTATATCAATGGGATACATGAATGTATTAAATTCGATGTACACTTCAAGGTGATTAAGTAAAATGTTTTGAGTGAATAAGTGATGTTTGTTCTAATACTAATAAGATTCTTTGGTCAAACCCCTATTTTAGTCTCTTGTGAAAATAAATCTAAATCTATGAATGTGGGATGAAAACTATGACATACCTTTAATATAGTCATCTATATTTGGGGTGGTCCTCTTTAACAAAAAATACTATATTTATTTTTTATTTACTACTTTCCATCCATATACACTAACAAAAGAATAAATAATGTGTGATATAAAGAAAGATACATTCACTGAATAAGTGATGAGTTGAAACGAGATAAAGGTATAAAATTGGGTTAAAAGACCCAAAAATGGTCCCCCCCTGGTCCACTAAGTATTTTTTAGATCACCACATGATCCTATCAGTTGTTTTCATATCCATAGTCACACCACTAATTTGGATTCTCTTTTTTAATATTTGGACCTGTAGATTCTTTTCCAATGGCCACATGGTTTAAAAACGTGGACGATTCAGGTCAAATGTTGCATAGATTCCCATATATTAGATGAATAAAAATTGGAGAAGGAAGAAGGAGGTACGAAAGAAAAATTATAATTCTCTCTTTAGATAATATGAATAAAAACGTACATCAACATGATGGAATCATGATGTTATCAAACAAAACACCAATATTAAATAATTGGATGAGAAGTTCAATGGAATGATGGCATATTGTAATTATAATTCATCTTCATCATATCTATTCTATCAGGTTTAGGTAATAATATATTATTTCCATGATAGTACATATGATAAATCCAACACATTTTGTGAGGTCTATATATGAGAAGATTTTTTTGATTCGTAATTTGTTGATTCAAGTGCTTGTTTTGAATAAATACAATAAGGGTTAGACAAATCAATTTTAGTTTTTATTTTCACCTCCCTTAAAATCTATTAGATGAAGTCAATCATCTTGAAATGGAATCAAACATGAAGGATAACTTCTTGTGAAAAAATGATCTTTAGTGGAGAAACCATACTAACCAAATATAGGGAAAAATTTAAGGAATTTAAAACATGATGGAAAATTCTCCAGACATGATATGTATTATCTAAGATCAAAGAATGAGAAAGAAGAATCCTTTAAAAGGAAAAAAGGATTCATACACTATAATGAGAGAAAATCTCAATCATTAATGTCATGAATTCTCTATTAGATGTCATGTCTAGAGAGATTAAAGAACTTGACATCCTATTACAAGAAAATATAAAATTGTATGACGATCTTATTGAAATAATAAAGAAGAAGTGTAATGGTAAAATGATGATAGTATAAAACAATAATTACACTCTCAATTTTTAATAAATTTACTTTAAAATAAAATTAGAGAATTTATAAATTTCTTAAATGAAGTCTTCATGAGAAGCTAAAAGAGAATTTTATATTTCCACATAGTTTTCAAAGAAATGATATAGTTTAAAAAAAACCTATTTTCTATGTGAAGAATGAATTAGGATCATCTCATGATCAAGTTTCAACAGCATCAAAAACTGTGTAAGTATAAAGAATTAAATATAATATTTATTCTAAATATCTCTATATAAACTATATCAGATTAAATAAAAAACATATATGTATAATTGAATGAGGAAAAATTTAAGAGAAGTTTCCCACCATGTTCAGGGTGAATGTATGGGGTATGAGTTCTAATTAACCTATAAGATACTAAAAAGTGGATAATAAATCATAAAAAAATTATTCATATATATTTCAACTTCCTAGAAAATACGAAATTCATAAAACAACATCAAGATTTTTGGGCAGTTATAGTTTTGTAGTAAGTTTAGGAAAATGAAAAATGGATATTGTAATAATTATTCAACTGTTTTGAGAAAATGAAGGCCATCATTAAAGAAATTAAAATATATGATGGCGAAAGGTTTAAATATATATATTATTTATCTATCTATCTCAAAAATAATAGGAAACATGAAGATAGTATGTGGGAATTTCAATCAATTAATTCACAGGAGTGGTATATTCATTTCATATATTATCAAGTATATAAAAATGATATCAATAAATAAGGCTACAAAATTGGATTAATGAATAAGAATTTATACCTTGGGAGTATTTTAAAATTTTAATTATGAAAATATTATTCCTAGAAGATTTTCCAATAAGTATTTTTAAAAATTCTTAGGTTATAAATCCTAGAAGTTTAAGTGGAATTCCACATCCATTAAAATTGATTTTAGGGAAGGATATCCAAATTATTCATAGGGGAACACCTATAAGGGTTATAATAAACCTAAAATTTGTTTAGTTATTTTTCTTGAAGATTTGAAAAAATAGGAATTGAAGAACCACAAGTAAAATATTGTGGTGAAGGAAAAAAAATACTCAGCATAAATATTTCAAATTTCAAGATATGTTTTAAACAAATGAAAATACCAATGTTAAATATGACCTATGTAGGATTTGAGATCAAGCTAGAAATAATTAAAATTCTTATTTAATAATTATAATTGAATTAAAATAAATATTGAGGAATATATATGTTTCACCTAGTGATACATGATCCTTATAGATTATAGAAATAATATAATACCATATATAATATTTATTATTAATGTAAAGAAGATAATTAATCATAGGATCACAAAAATTAGAAAGTAAAAGATGTATGATAAATAGAATTTCAAATTATAGAGTTCAAGAAGATTATGGTTACTAAATTGAGAAAAAATATCAACTTTTTTTGTCACTAATGTGAAGAGAGGATCCATCATAATTCATAAATCCTTGTTGTATAATTTTTTTTCTAACCATAAAAGTAATTAAGGGTGAATTTAGTTCTAATAAGAAGAAAAAAAGTGTAAATGTGAGCACTCAAAATGGAATACAAAAATTGATTATGTGTAATATTTGACTTATCTTATAATTTAATAACTTGAACTATGATTATTTAAATGATTAACACTGATGAAGAAACTAATGGTGTGTCCCATTAAAGGGGGATAATATTAATGGTCTAAATATTATTCGATAAAAAAATCCATCAATATGAGATTATCCCAAAATTGAAAGTTTCTTTAAAAGATTCCATATTCATGAAATTCTTATAAAATTTTAATTTCCAGTAGGTTATTTACTTTTATCCATTTGAAGATGGATTGATTATCATTCTCTCATTCCTATGCTTTTCAAGATTTTATCTTACCATTAATGGGGGAAATTATTTTTATGATACATATTAAATTATGTATTTTGACGGGATATCAGAGTTGATATCTAAAACATGCTACATGTACCTATGTTTTTTTGACATGTGTATTGAGATGGGTTTAGGATTTCATGTTCTAATTCCAATTAATTTTTTTTATTAATTTAAATAATCTAGTTTTATCCTAAATACATTTGGATGGCCCCAGATTGATTTAGGGATTTTCTATGATAATATATCATATTTATGGAAAAATGGATAGCTTTTCTCTCAAAATCAAACCCTTTTATTTTCTAGGCCAGTCATGGATTCTGTAGACATAGAGTGGAATGATGGATGGTGCATAACATATAAAAGAATCTAATACCATAATCTCTAGAGTTACTTTTAAATTTTTATCAATAAGGGGGAGAGACATAAAATATAAATGTTAATGAGAAAAGGTAGAGAGTATAAAAACAAAAAAATATTGACGAACCATTTTATAGAATTTGCATTAATAAAAAATGAAATGAGGGACTATTGAAAATACATTATTTAAATATATATATATATATATATTTATTTAATTTCAATAATGGATATAAGATGATTCACTTCAATATTTTCTAGATGATGTTATTGTTAATGGATTTTGAAGTACCTAGGATTGATGAGAAAAATGTGTAGTTCTAAAGAAATGTCTGAAGACTGTATTAAGTAATAATTATTTATCATAAATACATGGAAGTTTTAGTAAATAAGTAACTGCCAATAGAGTATTATAGATAAATAAAATTTATAAAAATGGATTTCTTTTGTATCTATGTTGTTTTAATGGTGATATTTTCATATAGAATTAAATGTGGAAAATTTATTTAGAATATAGATATTGAGTTCAGATATGTTTCAAGGTGTATATGAAGAATATATAAACTATCATTTAATAAATGAATTTATGATATTTTTAATTATAATAAAAAAATAGAAAACTATTATTCAACTCCAGTAGTGATAATGATTTGATACCAATGGAATTCAGCTAAGCATAATGTTTGGAGGTAGTAGACTACCTCATTGGGGGTGCATTGATCATTCCCTGGTTGGGAGAGGTATAGGTGTGTAGGTGGGTGAATGTTTCTTAGAAACCATTGGTTTGGGTCAACATGTTGGGATATGTGAAAGAAAAAACTCTCAGAAAACGTTATC